>CABHPR010143394.1:2931-31008 GCA_902168415.1 Peromyscus melanophrys | reverse complement strand
AAGAAAGAAAGAAAGAAAGAAAGAAAGAAAGAAAGAAAGAAAGAAAGAAAGAAAGAAAAAGAAAGAAAGATAGATCCAGGAGACATTTTAATTTGGAAAAAAAAAAAGCTGTTGCTTAAGAGTTTTACTCCTAAGATTTTAGACATCTTCAATGAATGATCTCTCTCTTCCTCAATCCCCTTTTTTATGGGTAGAGAAAATGTTAACCTACTCTTTATGGGGGAAAATCTTTATATATAATGATTTGTTCATTAAATCATTAAGGATGGATTTTCATGTACTTTATGATTGTGATTTATTTTAATTATAAATACTACAGTCATTTTTATGATGTACTTTGAACTTTTATACTTTTATTTACTTATTGGGGTTTGTGTGCATGTGCCATGGTACACATGTGGAGGTCAGAGGACAACTTGAGAGAGTGAGTTCTTCCCTTCCAGCAAGTGGGTTCCTGGGATTGAGCTCAGCTTGTGCAGCCTGGCATCCGTTGCTGCCACCTGCTAATCCATCTCTCCAGCCTGTAGTAGTGACCGTGTTAAGGTAAAAGTAAATGAACGAAAGATGCCACCGTCTCATCAGGTTCTAACAATTTTCTGTACACTACTCAAAAGAGTGTCTTAGCTTTAAAGCTGATCAATGTAACAACACGCCTACAGGCATTCATGATTGATTAAAGCTAAGCAAACCCCGACAAAGTAAAGAAATCTGTATCCAATTTTCATTAAGTAGATTGATCGCAGCAGATCACTGGCAGCTGGCCAACTACCAGCACCAATTTAATTAGGACAAGCAACATTTATACAGTGATTCTCAGATTCACAGATTAAAAAGTATGTTTGCTTGCAGTTGTCACTTGACTCTGACAGTGACCTCTGAAGGTAATACTTTATCCTGGGTAATAGCAGCCAGGTACGAAGCATCTGCATTTCCGGATGCCAGACACAACAGGAAGTATTCTGCATATGCTGGCCTATTTAATTCTCAAAACTGCATTTTGGATTACACATGCATAGGCTTGAGTAAGTGAGTTACAAGAATAAATATCAGTAAGCAATCGAAGACAACGGAAACTGTTTTTCTCTGAGAGCCCTGACAGGTGGTCTAGGACTTTTGCACTGATCCCATTCATGAGAGGCTCAGGCCTCTTCACTCTCTGGTGTCCCATTTACACCTTACAACTCATGGTGGCTGCTCCATCTCTACCTACAGGCCTGAATTGTGGCCACCAGAGAGGAAAGCGCAGAAGGATATGGCACCCTTCCTTCTGTTTTAAGGCCACTTCTCAGACATTGCAGACACATTTCTATCATTTACTCTGTTGACCCCAAATTGACTACGTAATGCACTGAGCTGCAAGGGAGTCCAGGGATCGAATTTCGTTCTGGGCAGCATCTGGGCCCAGCTAGTTTGGGGATTTTTTTTTTTTTTTTTTGTATTGACAGAGAACAGGAAAAAAATATATTTAGGTTTAAATAAACAATTATGTTCACAACGTTATGGCTCCTGTTCTATAAATATGAAGTTAATAAATATATTTAATGTTACTAGTAAATAACAGAGTTTGTTTGATTAAAACTCATGGTCTCTCCACAATAGTCCACTCTCTGGACTCTTAATTTTCTAAGATACTTGCAACTCAAGTAATCATACATAAAACATTTTTTTTTAACCCAAAAGACAACTAACAAAGATTTGATTTTGGTCTAAGCATTCATTTCTTGAATTAACGATTCTACTTGACCCAGAGAAAACCAATACTCAATTTATTTATATTTGCAATCAGTGTGCACTTGAAAAATCAGAGTTCCTAGGATGGCTATATTTCCACCTAATAGCTATAAAGTAACATTCAATAGAGAATAATAAGAAAAGCCTTAAGGACAGATGCAGTCATGACATCCCCTATGCCCACCAAGGTTAGCTCTCATCCCACTATTAGGAACTATGACATGTAGGGCTGCATTAAATCAGACATGGGAACACAATAACACTAGTCTAACGATGCCTCAGAGAACAAAGTAACACAGCTCACTGCTACATACTATGTGCTGAGTGTTATATTCTATTATTAAAGTAGAGGAGATATGTTTATGGCTACCTGTGTACTGTCTACTCAGCACTTGATAAATAGCTAGCCAAAATAGAGATAAGCTAAAAGTATAAAATACATGTAAGATTTGAAGGACTCCATGAAATTAATACTGTAAATGAATTTATGAAATTTTGATTGAATTTTAAAATGGTAACTTGGATATACTGGACTAAATAAAATATATAATTAACTATCTTTACCAGTTTCTGTTAGAAAAATATAAATTTTATATGTACTTGTATATAAGGATCAGATTATATTTCCTTTAGATAGTGATAATCTACACAAGCAACAAGTGAAAAACAAAACAAAAACAAAAAACAAAGAAGGTGGGACAGAGTCTTCAACCATTGCCCAAGGAAAAACAAAACAAACAAAAATAAAAACATTTATTTTTAGTCTCTGACATCTCCCAGTGACTAAGGAAAGGTGGCTTCTTCCTGGGTGTTTTCTAACAAGTTGCTAAAACTTTCTGGATACCCACACCACTCACTTTTAAAGGACACCACACCCAACAGGCTCAGAAGCATAATTTCTGATTACTAATAGAGTTTCCTAGATCTTTTAGTACAGTGGGGGATTGTCTAGGGGAAGAGACAAGCATATTATGGTTATTGGAAAGAAAATGCCCCACTTGAAGTAAATCCATCGATCTTGAATCAATTATAATGCATTTAGCTGCAAATAACAGAAAGACAGACTTAAACTCTAAGCTATAAGGCATATTTTCTCAGCACTAAGTCCAGCAATAACGGAAGTTTCTGCTTGACCCTCTGCGTGCTCATCAGGCTCCACTTTCCCGGGCATGTTGGCTTTACATTCAGATGGTACTTAAATCGTAATGAATTGGTTGCTACATGTCGTTTTATCATTATGTTTAATTACCACCCTCTCCTCATTAAAACTTCCCCAATGTCATCCCATGAATTGTTTCACAAGCTCTTGCTGTGCCGCCATCCGTCTACACAGTCATTTAGTGACTGTATTTATCATCTATACCGTGGTGTCAGTCACAGCATGATCATCCTCAGTTCTTTCTCTTGGTGTGAGTTTCTGGTTTTTCACAGTAGAGGAAACTGACAAATAAATGTTCAGTAGTCACAACATCAAGTCTGTCAAACTGGTCAGAGTTCTCACTAGGCTTCAAAGTTTTCCATTCTCAAAACATGCCTTGAAAGTTTACGTCTCTGAGATTCAGGAACTACATGGATAAGAAAGCAAGTCCGCCAGAGTTAGGCATCCCTGACATAAAGCCTTGTGCAGCCGTCTTTTCTGTGTCTCAGTCATTTGGATCCCAGCAAAACCAAGGCTCAGGACATTTCTTATCAAATGTTCTTATCAAAAGAGAAGACCAGGCTTTGATTCTCTGTGAAATTCTGTGTTTCTTCCTGCCCAGCAGACACATTAAGGGGCTCTCTGGAACATGACCCCAGGAAGAAGACTGATTGCTTTACTTGCAACAGCACCATTTCTCAAAACACATCTCACAGCCCCGAGGGGCCAGGTGTCCAGCAAATCAAATTCTCCTTTGAGCTAGTGAAGATTTTGTACCACAATAGCAAACAGCATGTGGGTCCCTTGCACAGAACCAACAGGTCTTTGCTTTAAGCTCCTACCTTAGCAATCTGAGACATTTCCTCTCAGGTAGAGTGATCGGGGTCTTCATAGAAGTTACTTCTTTAATATTTTGCAAAGTGGATTTTGTTTCATTTTTTTAAATGTTCATTTGAAACCTGAGAAAAATGAAGCTCAGAGAGGGACTGACCACTTGACCCCTCAACTCTTAACAACCATGGCGAACTCTGTGACCTTGAGCCCCAGTTAATTCTTCCTGACAACCAAGTGACCCAGGGCCTGTCCATCTAGCACACAGTAAGTGTCCATACCTTGACTAGGGAACTCACTGAATAAAGAGACATGGGGTTTTTTGTTTTTTTGCTTTTTGTTTTTTCTGCTTCTCAGTCACAGGCGTTGGGCTGTTATACTCCTTTGCTGGTTCAAGCCTCAGTAAGGCACAAGCGTGCTGTACCACCTAGGGCCAGTCATTAAACCCCACTTAAGGGATACATGAATGAATGGCCTCAAGTTTTCTCATCATGGATCTTGCTAAGTTCTCAGAATCTTCACAGAGCAGTCTCAGAAAGAATAGATGGCATGATGAAGAAGTTTTATGGACAGTTACTTTTCAATAGCCAGAGGCTACTGTGGAATAATCCTTCTGTACACTGTGAATATGTATTACTCTCATTGGTTAATAAAGAACTGACTGGTCTATAGATGGGCAGGAAGAGATTAGGCGGGAGAACCAAACTGAGAATGCTGGGAAGGAGAAGGATAGAGTCATGAGCAGAGAGAAGCAAGATGGGCATGCCATACTGAGAAAAGGTACTAAACCACATGGCAAAGCATAGACGAGAAATATGGTGTAATTTAAATGCTAGCTAGTAACAAGCCTGAGCTATTGACTGAGCATTTATAATTAATATTTAGCCTCTGTGTGATTACTTGGGAGAAGCTTGTGGGACAGAAACTTCTGCCTACAGCAGGCCATTAGTTCTAGGACCCCTCTGATACCCGAGTCCCTGGATGATGATGACCTTTATATTTAATGGCACAGAATCTGCATATAACCTGTGTCCTCCTGAATACTTTAAATCATCTCTACATTACTTATAATGCCAAATACAATGGACATGTATGAAAATATTTGTTACACTATACTATTTAGGGAATAATAATAGTAATATATGTACAAGTTGAATTCAGACATAATTTTTCAAAAATATTCTGGAACCATGGTTGTTTGACTCCAGGGAAAAAGAGAATATGGGTATGGAGTGACAATTTTGTTGGGTTTCATTCTAAAGTCCTTATTAAATTTTGTTACCATTACTCTGCAGGAGATACATTCATCCCAAGATCAAGAGAACACAAAATGTCTTAAGTACTGCTCAGTTTCCCCACATTTATGATCAAGACATAAGAAAGAAAACAAAATATAGCAAGAATGACCAGACCCTCTTAGTTCGTTCTTCTTAGGAAGAACCAAGGCATTTCCTGCATGTGGAAAACTGTTTTAATGTTGGGCTCTTCATAGGTAAGTGAACAGTGGAGAATCGTACATAGGTATGTGGACATAGGCCTAAAGGTGCTGAATCTTGGGTGCATGCTCAAATATTTGAATTCCACAACCGGAAATGGGTACATTATTAGAGGCAGATCCTTTGTTAATCATGAGGGTTATGACTGCCTTGGCATACTACAAGGTCTATCACTGTATTTCTTGATTTGACAGTGACACAAAAAAATTGTCCTTATTTATGCTTAATAAACTTATGGTGAATATATGACACGCATATACATTTATTGCCAAGACGTGGTGACACACACACATGCATGTAGATGGAGACTGGAGACTACAGTGAATGACTTCCCAGTTTAGCACTTAGAACAATCCAGACTCCCCAACAATTTTCCCACAGTATTCCTGATCCAGGAGTGGAATCATCACAAAGCAAGTTGCCAAGAGAATAAGATTTTCTTTTCTCTGACTGGTCTATCCAACATCCTGTCATCCTATCCCTGCTCTTTGCTCTGAAAAGGAGAAAAACACAGTCTCTAACTAAAGAGATTTTTCTGGAAACTGGAGAGATAGTTCAGGGGTTAAGAGCACCAGCTGCTCTTTCAGAGCACCCAGGTTCAATTAGTAGCACCCATATAGCAGCCCACAACTGTCTGTAACTACAGTTTCAGAGCATTGTGTGCTCCTTTCTGCCCTTTTGGTCACTGCATACATGTGATACACAGGTGTACATGCAGGCAAAACATCTATATGCACATGAAATAAAAATGAATAAATTTCAGTTTTAAAAGATGTATTTTCCAATGATTAAAATCCCCTAGAAGTGGCACATATCCCATTAATATAATATGTTAATTCTTAATGGTGGGGGATAACCATGAAAAGAAGTCAATGTTTTGATCTGACTCTTTTAGCTTTTTAGCGTGAAGGAGAAAAATATAAAGATCATGGATATGATAAATGAGCTCTCTCAGTAGCACTGGTGATAAATAGGGTTTCAACAGGGCTTTTCCCCTCTGTGATGTTTTGAAAAAAATGGTCCCCATAGCTCATAGGGAGTGGCACTATTAGGAGATGTGGCCTTGTTGGAGTAGGTGTGGTCTTGTTGGAGGAAGTGTGTCACTAGGGGAGGGCTTAGAGGTCTCAGATGCTTAAATCAGAGCCAGAGTGGCATTCTCTTCCTGCTGCCTCCACATCTAGGCGCCCTAACTAAGATACCCTCCTTACTGAACGTTTTAAGTAGTGTTAACACTAAGCTTTTATTCTTTTGTTGTGGCTACTGAGGAATATACAGGTGTTACATAATCGCATAAGCCACTTGGATTAGCACCTGCTACCATGGAACTTTGTGGAAACTTCACTGATCTAAATTCTGTACTCGCAGCCTAATTATTACAATACGTACAGCATGAGGATTTCACAATAAAGTTTTGGAGTGAGATGCTGGTCATACATAAGCTTTACCACTTAACAGTATAAATTTCAACTCTCAGAGTCATATTTTCTGTTAAAATTAATTTTAGGGGGATAAAGAGATGGCTCCATGGGTAAAGCTCTAGCTGTACAAGCGTGAGGACCCCTGCTCTGGGGATTCCGAGAATAGTGAATCCCAGGGCTTGCTGGCCAGCTGACTGATCCAAAACCTCAAGCTCCAGATTCAGTGATGGACTCTACCTTAAAAAATCTTTTACAACATTAAGGTGGAGAAATGATTGAGGAAGACATCCTGACATTGGCCTCTGGCCTCCTCATTCACACTTGCATGGGAGAGTATAACCCCCCCACTCTCCCCCCCCACACACACACAAACACACAGAAACATACACAATTAATTAATATGTGCTTTACAGTATTGCACATAGCATAAGATAATGTGTATAGTTATTTAAAACAATGCAGAGTGCCTAAATAATAAACATAACAGTAATGATGACGACAAATGTAATGTCGAACTAATACTGCTAAAGGCATTGAAACACAGACAATGGAACTTCTTCTCAGTGTAAGCCGGTCAAAAGCAGCTCATTGTCTCAACCACCTTCTGTAGCCTGAGAGCTTCTTGAATACCTCCTGGGTACTCTTCTAGTTGGTGCTCTATTTCCATCTCTAATTTATCTCTGACTTCCATATTACCAACTTCCAATGAGTCCTTGCTCTGAGTCCACTGATGCTCCCTCCATTTGTTGTCTCCTCTGTGTGTTCTCCTCGACCAAGTGTAATTTCCTTCAGATCTGGGTTCAGGAATGAGTCCTCTAGAAACCCACCTTCTCATATGTGGCTAAGGACTTCCTCTTGTGAGCTCTTACCATACTGCGTTACACAATTTCTTTAATGCGACTGCCATGTCATATATACTTAATGTATATTTAGAATACAGCGAGTGGTTCTTCTATCTCTGCTGCTTATATTCACACCCACATATTCTGCTTTTATATTGAGTATACCTCACAACATCTAATTGACTACTTACTAATGTTCAATACGTCTCTAGAGTTTCACTTATCCCCTGCTTTCTTCTCTAGTGGAATTAACTATTCTCTAATACAGAAAATACATTATTACACTTAATGTGTTTTATCATTCAGTACTAACAAGTTGAAATGCGATCTCTTTGTGGAAAAAGAAACTGAATTTTCTTAAATATTAGGACTTCTAATATAAAAGATAAAATAGTCTGTTTAATTCTCAAGAGATGATCTACAAAAGTCAAGTCAAAGGTCATCTTGATTAAGCAATTTATCCTCTTGAGGCACCAGCTTCTTCTATTGCAAATATCAGGGATTATATCAGATCCAGGTTCCAATTCTGATTCCTTAGCAGAGAGCACCGAGTGAGCAGCTCTCAGGTCTATGAATAGATGACAGGCGGTGGAAACACCCAGTAACCCTTCAGGCCATGCTTGAAGCCTTGGAGCACTCGCAGAGTTGCAGTACACCAGGCTGTGCTCTTCCACATAAGTTGGAAACTGGTTGACTCCCTGTTTAGGGCAATCAACCAGCCTGCTTTGCTCAGGATTCTGAGATCTTGGAAATTGTACACCTGTGCAAGACAGAAGGCTTGTCACCCTACTTCTTATCCTTTTAAAGCACTGGTTTCTCCTAACGTACAGAGGGATATAGACACATCCATGCAACATTTTGTCAATGTGAAGTACATAATTTGAGAAGAGTGCTTAACAGTGACTTGGCTGTGAAAGCCATTATTAGTGAGCTTCGCCCAATCTAGTTTTAGGTTTTAGTATCTCCAGTTGAGCTCAAACTTACCTTTTTCTTATCTTGTTTTTTATGGAAACTCATGTAAACTCCCAAAGAATACAATTGATGCCTTTCAAAAATCACTGACTTTGCTGTATCAGTAATAGTTAATCAATGAATATCATTTGATACCATCTAGCATTTGTGGGTCTGTAATGAAGGCAATAGCTGTGTTTCAGTGATTTTTAAAAGGGTGGTCCCAAGGCAATAGCAGCAGCAACACCCACAACCTTTCATGAAATATAACTTCTCGCTCTCTAACCTAGATTTTCCTGTATCAAAAGCTGGTGGGACCCAGACATCTGTGTCTCTTCCAGTTCTCCAGAGAATTCTGCTGTGTGGGAAAGGCTAAGCACCACAGCTCTCTTTGTAGCTTTGCTCCACCACAGTCCACAGCCAAGATCTCCTCCACTTGCAGGTAATCCAATGAAACAGCAGCTATATTGGTATGGAGACAGAATACAATTTGTAAGGTATGAATCATGTTTACCAAACAAATTTTCTATAATAGCTAGACTTTCCTCATCTTCCCTTTCTTAAACACAGCACTTAACTGCCGATACATTAATGAGCAGCCTGTGAATGTTGATAGTAGTTTCAATAAATAATCAATAAATATCTCCCACGTAATTTACAAAGTACTTCCCCATGCTCACTGTAACATTGTATAATTGGAACAGGTAAAATTTTCCATGCTAACCGACTACTATATTCATCTTAAACTAAGAATTTTGAACATGTCAGGTAAATGCAGAGTAAAATTGCCAGTGAGTGTAGCTGAAATTGCCAATTACGTTGCGAACGGCTGATAACATGATTTACAGTCCCTTAAGTGTCCCAGTTTGGATGCTTAGTTACTTTGTCCCCTGTTTGAGCTCCTTGACCACTTTGCTTTTTTTTTTCTTTCTCCTCTCCTCAAACCGATGACTTCTGTGAGTGAGGATTAATCTCATCTTCAGTGGTGAAAATAAAGCCAGCAATGTAATGTAAACAGTGTCTGCTGACTTGAAATAAATCTATCTTAGACACAAAGTCTGTCAAGATGTTCAAAGTCCAAAATTATCCTTCCCTGTGTGGCAGTTCGGCGATCGTTCAAACATGGAGGCCTTTAGCAATCCTGCTACATGTCATTAATGCTAAATTATCTGCTTCAAAAAGTCAAGCCTTCGTGAGTGTGGTCATGTCTTGTCATAGGATAAGGAGTACTGTGAGATCCAGTCTCCTGGACCTGACACAGTTATCTAACTTGTGAGTCACACCAGGTGGAGTTACCTGCATAATGCACAAGATCAGTCAAGCCAGCTAAAATTCTGGCACAGGATGATGTAGATGATAGCCACGCCTTACCTCTTATCAAAGAGCTACTGGTGCTGGGGCAGGAAAAATTACTCTTTTTTGAGGATGTGGCCACTCGTAGAATTCTCATGCTCCAGCGATGGCCCCACATCCATGAACATATGGGCAGCTTTAATTAGACTTGGGTTATTAAAAAAAAAAAAAGGATATGACGTTGGAAAGGAGGACATGCTGAGAGGAATATGGGAAGAGTGGGAGAGGCATGTGGAGAGCTAGACATGATCATATTTCATTGTACACACATATGAAACTCTTTAGAACAAAAAAATCTCTGTTTTAAAGGAATTACTTCAAGAGGGCTTCTTTGAAACTCCTGTTTCTTTGCTCTAAAAATGCTCTTGAGTTTATAAGATTCTGTCTTTCCTGAAATTCTAACATAGGAGTCTGAAGTATCCTGACAGCATCCAATCAGCTTTTAGTTCCTTATCTTTAAATAAGAACACGGAACTGAAGATCACCAGTATTTAACATTGAAAAGAGACAGTGTGAAACTAACAAAAAACTCACAGGAAGTGCATTCGGTGTGACAAATATCATCAAGGCTTACTCTTTCCCTTTTCCCAGGTAGTGTGATTGGCACACGTGCATTTCTCATGTATCCCCCCAATATCCTATACAGTGATGACTCCTGCTCCATTTCACTGAGAAAAACAAAAGTCAGACCACTTGCCCAAAGTTAATGGCAGAAGACAATGCTGGTGCTAGCTTCTGAATGGTCCACAGAGTCTGAGATCTTGACATTACGTCAGACACTAGGATCCTTTCAGAGAGCAACAGGACAAATACCTGGAAGCAATGATTTCAGAGGCCAAAGTAGAGAATTTATCCATGAAAAACAACAGTATCCTTTTTGGAAAGAGCATTCAGAAAAACAGAGGTCTCTAAATCAAAAAAAGAAAGAAAGAAAGAAAGAAAGAAAGAAAGAAAGAAAGAAAGAAAGAAAGAAAGAAAGGAAGGAAGAAAGAAAGAAAGAAAAAAGGAAGAAAAGAAAATATAGTAGTACCAAAAAGCTAGAAGAATTAAATATAAGAGTTGAGAAAACTTTCAGACAAATATAATTAAAAATAGAAACGTAAAATATGAAAAGAACAGACTTTGTATCTAAGATAGTCTGTAAGGCTGTCAACATGGACCGGACCTGTGACTTGAGTGATCCAGTTCGCTGTTCAAAAACTAGACATCATCCTTGTCAGTAATAGTTCCACGAGGAAGAGCTAAAATGGAGGGAGCAGCATTATCAGAGAAAAAAGAGAAACTTTAAAATGGAACTGAAGGACACATTTACAAAATGGAAGGGCCGATGATCATGAGCATGTGAGGAAAGACCCAGACTGACTCATCATCGGAAAGTAGCTAGAGATAAAAGAACAACTCAAAACATGTTATCTCCTAGAATCAGGATCAGATTACACTGATCTCCTTCAAGAGCAACCTAGATCACATTCCTGCTAGAGCACTGCCTTCAGGATACTGGGAGAATGTGACTTCTAACCCGGAGGTGCTGGACCTGCCAAACCACAGCCAAGCTTGAGGGGGAAATACAGGTGCTTTTTGACAGGTAATTGCTCAAACAGGTTTGCCGCTTAGTTCCCCACAGTTAGAGACTGCTCAATAATTTGTTTTGTCAAAATGGCAAAGTGAATAAAAAAGAGGTGTGTGAAATCTGAACTACGAAAGGCTGATTACAGATAAGGAAAAGTGGAATATTTAGAACAAGAGCTAATGCCATTTACTGGAGTACAGCAACATAGAAGGAATGAAAAGAAGGCCAGACACCTTCAGGAAGATGGTCTTGGGAGAATGGGTAGCAGGGATAGTTCGCTGAAGTGGGTCTGATCTTACCACCGGTTTAACAGAAACATCAGAAAATCTGAGAGAAACTAACTGAAAGGTAGATAAAATAAGGACACAAGACTACTTTAAAGTTATAACACACACACACACACACACACACACACACACACACGCAATGCAATATCAATTACAAGACAGCATGGTTCAAATGTTAGTGATTGTGCTGCTATAGAGAATGAGAAAGTCAGAAAAGCATCTTCTATTTGTGTGTGGCAGGAAGAGTGTGGCAGACTCCTGGATATATACATTGTTGCTGCTCTTCTCAACCATTCATAATGATGCCCCAAGTTGGAAAATCAGTAGAATGAACAGGTAGTAGAGGCATCTGGGGCTGAATATAAACAAATCAAGTGTTGAAGATCTTGCCTTTGACTTGGGACACTGGAGCTGGGAAGTGATTTTCTTAAGAGTCTTCAAGTATTGGTTTAGTTTTTTTGAAGCTTGCATGTGTGCATTGTGCTGATCAAAACAAACACACAAACAAACCTCAAAAGGGAGTATTCACCACTGTATTCAACAACATTCATGACTGTGAGTAGGAGCCAAGCTTCCTTACAATTGTGGGCTTAACTGAAACCACCTAGCCAGGCCTTCCTTCCTTGAGCTGGACAGCATAAGTTCTGTCTGATTCTTGGGCCCTGCCTGGAAGTTCTGCCTGTGGGCACATACACAGACTGGGTCATACAGGTGTCCTTGGGAATGGTGGGTCCCTGGAAAACAGTGCGTAGTGCTGGGAAATAGTATCCACGGGGCTACATTTTTATTTACATGTTGACCAGGGGCTTATTTTATAAAATAGCTGAATCACTTCTGTGATTTTAGCCATTGAACTAACAACACCTCTGGATTTAAATATCTATAGACTGTAAGAATTACTGTAATTCACTGTGGAAAGATGTCAAAACTTCTAAGTGTATTTGGTTTGAAAAGATACTGGTCAAACAGATCTAAGCCAGCAGGTCCTGGTCTAAATAAATAAATAGGAGAGAGGGAAAAGAAAGGAAGGAGTTGTTTTAAACTGTAGCAGGAAAGGGGGCTCTTATTTTCAGCCTATTGAGAAATTAGTAATATTGAAAGGAGATTTAGGCATGATCTGTTGCTATTTTATGCATTCTCCTGAACAAAACTGCTCAGCTACCCTCACTCATGCCAAAACTTCGAGGTTTTTCTCCAGCAGGCAACCAAACTCAGGGATGTGCTCAACCACGGTTTTGACTTCCTGCAGGACACACCTTTTCCTTGTTGTATTTCTTAGTCTCAGCAGTTTGACTGTTTTTTCTGATTTCTCTTTAAGTAGACACACCATCATCTTCATGTCTCCTCGCTGCTTCTTCCAACGAAAATTACTGTCTGAGTAACTTCGGTGTGAAATAATGAAGCACTCTTTAATGATCTTAACATTTTAAGGTTGACAGTCCACTGTAGACACCTTAAATATCTATAGCAAGTAACTTGTAGAAATGAAACCCAGAGAAGTGATCAGAAAAATGCACTTAGATGTTTGCAGTAGTATTACCGAAGAACTGAATCAGAATTACTTAAATGATTGCCTACGGTAGAAAGTATAAGTGGGTAAGTGGAAATCAACAGCCAGTCTCTTTCTCTGATGGGCACGGTCTTCACCGAAAGAGAATGGCCCTGTAGTGTGGCTAAGGTTCTAGGAGCAGTAAATTATAGGAAGGTGCTGAAGAAAAAAAAAGAGAAACTGGGCTATAGCAGTGGATTTGGACGGGAGCCCCTGCAGTCTCTGGAGGTCAGGACTTTGTTCTCCTTCTCATCAAAATGGTGTAGCCTATTTTTAGGTAGAAAGGGGGAGACCAGGAACCTTTCCCCACCCCTGCTGCTTCTCAAGTGATCTCACCTCAAAATAATCAACACACCAAAGGACAGTATGTCTCAGACTTTCCTAAGGTCTGCCATGCTGCTCTCTGTAGGAATACACTGGGGAATTTTAGCAGTAGTTTGCTTTGGGGGCTTAAGAATACAGGTAGGATATGGATCTGTTTTCAGTTAAATGCATATAAAATATATATTAGGAAAATTTTATATTGTTTTAAATTCCTTATACATTTTCCTTATTAAATTATTTCTTCGATATGTCAGTATATCAGACATAACAATTGGAGAGAACAGCTAAGCTAAATTTGAATTCTAAAACAACAATTGCAATTTAAAAAAAAAAACCAGAATAACTAAAACCAGGTATAATGGCTCATGTCTGTAATCTTACCACTCAAGAAGCTGAAATAGAAGGATTACTACAAGTTCCAAGCCAGCCTGGGATATCAAGTGAGAAGTGAACCCTTTTGTCACCCCCCAGACAGTGATAATAATTATGTTAAATGAGTTCATGCATATTCTATGGGAATCATTTAGGGACACTACTGAAAGTGTAATGAAGAGGTCCAACAAGAATCTTAACCAGAGCACCAACACTCTTTGAAAGAGACCGTGCTTACTTCTCATAAACAGAGGGAGAATCACCCTCAGGTTTTGATACATGTGCACCATGAAATCAAAAAGCTTGCTGCTCTGTGCACCAAGTGTGAATTAGTGAGTGATCAGCAGGAGCCCTAGAAACACAGCTGTGACTTTCAGGTTTCTTCCTCACATAGAGCTCTGTGCAAAACTTGTGCCTGGGTCACAAATGCTCTCTGCTCATTAGCAGAAGGCTGCACAGCTTGAGAAGGAGCACTACCCACAGAATCATCTGGAACATGAAGGAAGTGTCCACTGATGGAAGAAACTCAAACTCCCCAAAATGGGAATGTGACAGGCCCCAGGCCTCATGGAGTCCTGTGTCAGTTTCTAATTTTAAACACAGCTCCTTGGCCAGCAGCTCATAAGACTACCTCTATAAACTGTTGCATATATATATTTTTAACACTTTGGAGTAATCATTGTCGATTATTAATAAGAACAAGTAGCTCGGTTTAGGACCAATCTAAGATCTGTGGAAACTAGTTTGGTTTCCTTGCAGAATAAGCCAATGAAAATAACTGGCTCCATTCATTTATTAGTCCAGATAGACAAAGCCAGTTTTATTCTAGGCATAATGCTTATCTGTGTGCCTGACCTGAGCTGAAGCAGAGGGGAAGAAAGACAGAGACCGTGAAAGGCAGAAACTAAAAACCCTGGCCTGTTGCCCCAAAAGCGAACTGTGCTCTAGAGCAAAGAGAAATATTACCCTCATGAGCTGTAATGAAGAGCAGGGGGCTCTCCTGTGCTTTGGGCCTTTGAATATAGGGGAATTAAAGCAATTATACTGTACTATAAAATACCCGTTGTTTTTATAGTTCCTGCTCAGTCTCTCTCTTTCCCCAAAGTGAAAGAAACATGTTTCCCTTGAAAACTAAGTTATCATTTAAGATGTTTTGTTATTTTTGAGATATTAGGAAATGGCCTTTTAACAAAACAAATGCTGAGAAATGTTGCTTTATTAATATGAACATCATGTCAAAGTTGCCTGTATTTAGTCTTCTATTGGCCACTGTGGAAATGACTCCAAAATGGCTTTTCTCCATTTGCTATGTTATTGCTTTAATTAAACATTTTAATAAAAAGACATTAGCATGGTGAAAGTAGCAGGGTTATAAGGCTGGGAAGCTCCTTAGCTGCATGCCCACCCATGAAGTGTGCACTTCCTTCCTATCTTCCCAGAAATTTCCTGGGCAAACACAGCCTTTAAAATGCAGTGAATGAACATATGAAATGCCCCATATAAGTATGTATATGTCTCACAAACCTTTTGCCAATTTTCGTTCTATTGTGTGGTTTTGGCCGTTTGAAGATCTGTCCAAGGTGTCATTTGCAATGAGACTACTCAAAGCAAAACCGTACACTCTACTAAGTACCTCGTAATTATCTGTGTAGCTCTGCCACAGTTTATTATATTAGTTCTGCACTGAAGGGTAGTTGGGCCATTTCTATGTCTCCTTTCTTTCAACAGCAACTCTTCAGTTAGCAGCAAACATGAGAACGTATGTTTGCACACACATGTGAGTGTGTGCCGAAGGATAAAGTTCTACAAATGAAACTGAAGTAGAAACTCTCCCTGGTTAGGCGATCTGACAAACCATTATTCTCTGAATAATTTTATAATGAAAATATGAAGGGTCAGTGTAAGGATTCTGTCCTTAATTACGTCATCAGCCTGTGACAGCATCCCAGCCTAAAAAGCAGGTGGGCCCTCTGTGTGTCCCTCTCTTTCCTTTCCACTCCTTCCTTCTGTCTGTCCTCCCTCTCCCTCTCCCTCTCTCTTCCTACCTCTCCCCTCCCCTTTCCCAATAAAGCTCTAAAAAGGTAACCATGGCTCATGACTCTCCTCCAGCACTCTCCTCCGCCGGCATGGCCGCTGCGGGCAGAGGCATGGCCCGAGCAATGCGCCGTTTAACCAACAGTCAGGATGTTCACTACATCAAATATAAGTAGAGATGAGCATTTATTTAAAGTGAATAGAATATGCATTTTAATTTTTTTAGTGCATTAAAATATTAGCATACGTTTGTTTTCCCAGTATAAAAATGGATCTTCACAAGTTTATGCTCCTTCAGAATAACATCACCTTACAGTATCTGGAAAAATTTGCCTGCATTGTGATAGTTTTTAGACCACTGAAGTTCTCAAGGCGACTCAGTTCATGTCTGTATTTATTGCTGTCTACCCTTCACCATGCTCACATGACTTGAAAACAAGAACCCAGTGCTTCTAAGGACAGGGGGGTGAGAGAAGACAGTGGCACAGATGCTGTGTTTAATAAAATGGTCCACTTGGAGCCTAATTATACCTTAAAAAACATTAACCACATCATCTCACATGACAAAGTTGTATCATGTGAGATGTGAAATGAAAGGAGTTCTCTTACGTCACTTTTCTCACAACAAAGCTGTGTCACGTAGCAATGACGTAAGTGAAAGCACATTCCTCTAGTGCATTGTAGCTCATAATGATGATGTTTTCCAGGAAGAAAGGAGAGAGGAGAGAGAGAGAGGGCGAGCAGTACAAGACATTACAAACAAGTCTTTTGCAAGCATCATCTAGCAAGATTTCTTTCATGTCTTATTCATCATTGTATCTCCGTCTGTCATGTGATGGTCTCAAGAAGGCATCTTATGAGCTGGCTTTTTTGAATGAGTCACTTTCATTGCTACGCTGCACACTGCACACACACACACACACACACACACACACACACACACACACACACGGAAAGAGAGGGAGAGACTGCTCATGCTTGTCTTGGACCCTTTGTCAGTTTTGACTGAGTCACTTTCCCTCCCTTAGTCCACCCAGCACTGGCCAACCTGTCCCCACCCTGACTCAGGGTAGTTAATGATCTTGCCCAGAAGATGCCCAGTCCTTCCTCCAGAGTCTCATACCCAAGGGTGTGTCCAGTATAACTTTCATTATTTCTTGTTTTTCTGAACTACCAAAGGGCCAATATTTGTTCTTTCCTGCATAGTTTATCACACGTCACCTTTATTATGATTACGTGTTAATATTTCTTATGACTAGGCTATATGTTTTTATATGTCTTCAAAATGTAAGTTTATATTTCTCATAATTTTTAGCACAGTACTCTATAGTGAGTAAAACAAAAACTTACTGTGCCTCCACTCCTCATGTAATGTGCAACCTTTAATACTACATATTATATCATTAAATAATAGGACACAGTTGGAAGGATTACCAGGAACAGGCACTACTAAATATTTTATTGAATGAACATGTTCTCCCAACAACCATAAGAAATCAACTTGTACTATCTTTTCCACTATCAGCTGGGAAAGTTAAGGCATGAACAATTCCAATAATTCTCCCCAGTTAATCAGTGTTGGCGTTGGGCTTCTTTGCTGGGCTTGAGCAGAGATGCTCATCAACACCGTGTGCTGATCTCTGATTCCTATTGCAGCCACAAGACTCAGAAGGAAAAATGGCTGTCCGAGGTCACATAACTGCTGGAAAAGGAATAGCTTCAAAATCATATTTAACTTGCCAGATCTACCCATTTTCTACCACCTGCCTTGAATGCAAGCCTTCTCCCTTCCCAGGACGACTCTAGACTCTTTTTAAACTTTGTGGTAGATGTTGCCTTCCAGAACTCCCTTTTCCACAGCACACTTTTACTCACCCCTTCTCTCTCTCTCTCTCTCTCTCTCTCTCTCTCTCTCTCTCTCTCTCTCTCTCTCTCTCTCTCGGCAATATAAGACTTTTGTGGCCCTGGTCTTTAATCGTTTTTCCCCTAGAACATCTGACGTTCTGGGAACAGGAATTTTCTCCTTCTACTCCTCCTCCTAACCATGGATAAATTCCTCATGCATGATGCACAGTAGAACTGAGAATATTCATTGAGTAGATCCTGTGTACATGGCGCATGCTTAGTCAGTATTTATGCAATGAATTCTTTGTGGACTAACAGAGCAAATGCAATGGAACACGCTGATGTGTTAGAGTGTCAGGAGATGGAGAAAGGAGGGACATGTGTCCCCCACACACACTTGCTCATACTGGTAAAAGACAAGAGGATTTGAGCTACTGGAGGGTCAGCTCTAATGTTAGAGCCCATGTCAGTTATCTGAGTGTTGGCTAACATATTAGTCATCAGAGTCATGGCACTGACACATTCCACATCTTCCTGGCAGAAAAAAAAAATTCTGCATAGAGGAAAAGGGCTTAGAATACTTACCTCTGAGACAAAAGATACCTATACCTAAGCAATGTTGGACTAGGAAGAATTAAAAGTCGTACAGTTTCTAAAAGTAAAGTGCAATTTCTATATTCACCTATCCTCTACTCTTCTAAAAACACATTTTAAAAAAAGGAAATAAAATTTAAGTAAAAACAAAATGCAATGAAGTTCTGTGAAACTACAATTTTTCCATTTACGAAGTACTAGGACAGTGAGATGGCTCGTCAGGTCAAAGCCCCTTAAGGAACAAGCCTGACATCATGAGTTTGATCCCTAGGATCAAGAGCAGAATGAGAGAACTGCCTCCTGAAAGATGTCCTCTCTTCTCCTCATACATGCACATAGAAAATAACAAAGAAAACAATTTTTAACTAATTCAAATGTCAATTTCCTCTAGCTGTGTTAGGAGCTTTCTCCGTGGTGTCCTAAGCCTCTACTTAGTGTTTCTCTTGGATACTGTGTCCTGCCCCTAAGGAGAAAGGCAGCTGGGATGCAAGAGCTGCGCCTGGCCTGAGAGGGAACATCTTCATATTTCCCCTGGAGTGGCACAGTGACCTCAACTGCAGCTTGCTTGTCTCATAGCTTCCCCTAGTCACTTCTTCACGTACTTGCATGTTTGTGTCTGGGGGGTGGGGTGCATATGTGTGAAAAAAACAACCTACTCCTCATGTCTGTTACCCATCCCAACATTATCCTAAGTTTGGTTTTGTTTTTTTTGTCAAGGAAATTATCCTGGTTAGCTGCAACACAAAAATATTCTAAAACGTTTCCCGTGACGGATCCATTTGTAATGTCATAGCACATTGCCTATTATAACAAGATCAAAATGGACACATGGACCAAAGGAAAAATAAAAGGAGGAAGTTAGACAAGATACAAATCATTTAATTGCTGTTCTTAGTGCCACACTCTAGATCTTGTTTTGACTAAGGGCAATATGATTACAATGAGTGATTCTCCAGACTGCTATATTTGTTACTAGGCACAGGCATAAAATTGTAGGCAAGTTGGGCGATAAGTACAGGGAGGGTGACAGGATCATAGAGGATATTTGCCAGGAGTAACTCTAGCATAGATTTGCATTACCTCATTGCACATCTCTTGATACTTCTCCTCTTATTGTTTCTTATACAATTCTCCCATCGTCTGCTCCTCTTGATGAAAAGACAGTATGAGAACCATGCCTTAAAAGAAACTAGTCCAGTGAGAGTTTTAACAATGGCTCATGTTTCCTCAGTACTGCCTGGACACCTCTTTATATCTAGTACAATATGTGATAGGCACCAATGCCAAACTAAATTTACCAAGGAGGAAATGGAAGCATAGAATTGAAAAACACTTGACCAAGGTTGCACAGCCATGGTATAGTTAATAGTCTCAATAACAAATAACAGCACCATTTAAGAACCCAAGAAAAAGCAATGGCTAAGTGAAGGCTCTTGCTCTTGGGAATGAAAAGTTCCAAACGTAAATTTCTATGAAATGTTTTGAAATTAATTTCATCAGGCTAATTATGGGTACCATGGTTCATCTTGATCCCCAACTAGAGTAAGTCTTGAACCAACTAAGAGATATGCCTCTGGCTGGGTCAGTGAGAGTATTTCCAGGAAGAGTTAACTGAGAGAGTTTGACTGTTTTCCCCTCAGAGTGAGCAGCACTTAGGGGCAGTGCTGGGCTAACCAGAAGTCCAAGAGTGAAGCAGTGCTGGTTGCTGGCCCATCTCCCCTTCTTGCTGGTGAACCACCCCACTGTTTTTGCTACCGTCCTTTGTTGTCATCAGAACCCAGGTTCCTCAGCCTTCCAATGTGGACTGAAGACCAGATGCTCTCCAGGAACCCTCCAGGCTTCCAGTGCCAGATTGGTACTGCTGAGGAATTCAGCTTCGTGGGCAGAGTAGTTTCAGGGCTCTCTGTCCACCCAGCATGAAAAAGTCACTGTTGACTACTATGGTGGTGTGAATTGAAAATAACCCCAATAGGCTCGTAGGGAGTGGCACTATTGAGAGGTGTGGCCTTGTTGGAGGAAGTGTGTCACTGGGGGTGGGCTTTGTGGTTTCAGAAACTCAAGCCAGGCCCCCAGTGGCACTCTCTCTTCCTTCTGACTGCTGATCCATATGAGAACTCTAGGATACTTCTCCAGCGCCAAGTCTGCCTGCATGCCACCATGCTCCCTGCCATGACAATAATACACTAAACCTCTGAACTGTAAGCCAGTCCCAATTAAATGTTTACCTTTATAAGGATTGCCGTGGTCATGGTAGCCCTTCACAGCAATAGAAACCCTAAGACAGAAGTTGGTACCAGGGACTGGGGAATTGCTATGATAGGCCTGATCATGCTTTTGTTTGGAGGAATGTAGACTTTGGGACTTTGGATTAGAAAAGCAGCTGAATGATTTAAGTAAGGCTTAATGAGCCAAAGAAGTAGAAGCATGGAAGACAGCGATGCTGAGTGTAAATTGAACTGTAGGGATCTGGCTCAAGAGGTTTCAGAGAAGAAGAATTTCAGTATGTGTCCTACAGACCCTTCTTGTGATATTTTTGTGAAGAATGTGGCTGTTTTCTGCCCTTTTCAAAAAAAAAATCTGTCTGCAGCTAAATTGAAGAGTTATGGATTAACAGCCTCTGCAGATGAGATTTCAGAACAGGCTAGCATTGACTGTCATGTGGTTATTGGTGGCCAGTCTTACTCAGATCTATAATGAAAAGGAGCAAGCTGAGCAAAGAAAACAGTTTGAGGAGAAAAGGACACCAGGAAGTTTAATGGAGTTAAATCCTGTGTTCAAGGAGATAAAAAGATTAAAGGAAAACTTGATGCTAGATGGGATAAAGGGAGTGGTGACCTGAAGGCAAGACCCTACCCAGCTAAGCTTCTAACTTGTGAAAAGGAACTAAAAAATGTTTAGGGCTGGACACGGTGGCACCCTTCTTTAATCCCAGCACTGGGAAAGCAGAGACAGGTAGATTTTGGAGTTCAAGGCCAGCCTGGTCTACCGAGCAAGTTCCAGGACAGCCAAGGTTAGACGGTGAAGGAATCCATCAAAAACATAAAACTGGTGGAAATGTATTTAAATGAGGAGACCATGTTCCAGCCCCAGCAAGCAGCAGAACTTGACAGCTTCAGCCAAGTGGTTTTGGCTTAAAAGTTGATGATACAAGAAAGGGCTTAAGGAATTTCTTCTGAGACTAAGGAAAGCTGCCGAGGCCAGGCATATGTCAGGGGTGTCCCTGCATAGAGGCCTAGAGAAGCCATTGCATGAAGCTGTGAAGGTAAAGCCTGGATTGCCTTGGAAACCCCAAGATGCTGGAGATGCCAGAGTCATGGGATACCTGCTGAGGAAAGCTCCTAACAATGAATGGTGCCAGCCCAAGAGAAAGAAGTGTGTTGCAGTAAACAAAGCTGAAAGGAATTGGCGATATGAAGAATGTTTTGACATCAGACATGGAGATGTAGTTTGGAGTCTGCCCAGCTGGTTTTTTTTTTTTTTTTTTTAATCTTGCTTTGGTCTGGTATTTCCACACTATGTTCCCTTTCTTCTCTTTTGGAATGGTCATGTATATCCTGTCTCATTATATAGGGATTACAGTTAAGAGATTGCCAAGAGCCTCAGACTTTTAAACAGGGTTGAGATGATAAATTATGGGGACTTTTGAAGTTGGACTGAATGCTTTTTGCATTTGACAGTGCTATAAAGCTATGGGGGCCAGGGAGTGGAATGTGGCAGTTTGAATGAAAATGGCCCCCATAGGGTCATGGGGAGTGGCACTATTGGGATGTGTGGCCTCACTGGAGTAGGTTTGGCCTTGGTGGAAGAAGTATGTCATAGAGGGTAGGCTTTGAGGTTTCAAAAGCCCAAGCCAGGACTAGTATTCATCCCTCTTTCTGCTGTCTACTGATTGGGACTCTCAGCCACCTCTCCAGCACCATGTCTGCCTGCATGCTACCATGCTTCCCAATATAATGATGATGAACTAAACTTCTGAACTGTAAGCAAGCCCCAATTAAATGTTTCCTTTTATAAGAGTTGCCGTGGTATCTCACAGCAGTAAAACCCTAACTAAGATAACTACCCAGTCCATGCTCTAATAAGCCAGTGTAATAAATCCCCTTTTGTAATATATATTCATTCTGTCAGTTCGTTCATCTGGGGAACTCTAATAAATGCAATGGGTTATTGTGAAATTAAGATAGCATTTACTTCTGTACTTGTACACAAAGTACATAAACCCACTGTAATTATGCCTCACAGAAGAACCAGGAAGGGTAGAGAATAGAAATTGAGTGAATCCAGACTTCACATGTTAGAAGACAGACTAAAGAAGAAAGACTAGATGAAGGATGGGTGGTTGGCATGGCATGAGAATGTCTAGACAAGAGGAAGAGAAAGGCCGGGCAGTGGTGGTGCACGCCTTTAATCCAGCACTCAGGAGGCAGAGGCAGGCGGATCTCTGTGAGTTCGAGGCCCGCCTGGGTTACAGAGTGAGTCCCAGGAAAGGCACAAAGCTACACAGAGAAACCTTGTCTCAAAAAAAAAAAAAAGGAAGAGAAAGATGGAGAGGAGCAGGAAGCAGAGGAGGAGGCAGAGGAAGAAACAGAGAAGAAAGTCTAAGCCAACTCAAAACTAGAGCAGAATCAGAGATAGGGAAGTGGATTTCTCTTTGACCACCAGATTGCCAATCTTTCTATTGTAGCTGCTGAAGACAAAGGCTGACCCACTAAAGAAGAGAAACCTATATGCTTATTTTTCAGCATGCTTATTTTCAGTGCTTGAGGAATAATTTTTCTTTCAATTTTCTTTCCTTGAAGGGAAGCTCATAAAGTCAAATTTGAGGGTTTTTTTAATTTTAATTTTTTTTTGTCAAATATCTCAGATCAGTGGTCTTCAAATTTAGGAAGATTAGAATCCCTAGGGTTGGTCCACCAGATTTAGCAATTAAACTACAGCACTTGCTTATGTTTAAATGTCACATAAACAACGAATCATTTCTCACTATATTCAAATATTGCATGGGACATACTAAACGTCATTTGTTGATTATCTAAAATTCAAATTAATCTGCAAGTCTTCTATTTTATCTGGCAGTCCTATCTGGGGAACTTATTAAAATGCATGATCAGCTTAGGTCCTACTCAATGGCTGAGTGGTTAAAAAGAATATAACATATACACAGTGAAGTTTTTTTTTTTTTGGTTTTTCGAGACAGGGTTTCTCTGTGTAGCTTTGCGCCTTTCCTGGAACTCACTTGGGAGACCAGGCTGGCCTCGAACTCACAGAGATCCGCCTGCCTCTGCCTCCCAAGTGCTGGGATTAAAGGCCACAGTGAAGTTTTATTCACCATAAGGAAGAATGAAATTAAGTTATTGGCGGGGAAATAGAGAGAAGTGAAAATTACCATGGTGAGTGAAATAAGTTTATTTCACAAAGACAAGTATGTCACGTTTTCTCTCATATTCAGAACGAGCGAAGGAAACAGGCACATGAAATTAAAAGCTTAGAGATTAGGATGTGGAAGGTAAATGAATGGGATAGGGAGGAATAGCAGATGGGGAGTTAATAGGAACACAGTAAAAGTATGAACATGTTCTAATGAAACCTCTTACTCTGTACAGTTAGTACATGCTTTACCAGTTCCACATTCTGACTCTGTTCTTGCTCTGAAATGAGAGAGTAGGGGGGGGTGGGGGCGGGGTGTGGGAGAAAAGGTGCTACAGCTGATTGTGGTACATCTTTTTTTTTTATTCTTTTTTTTTTGTTTTTCGAGACAGGGTTTCTCTGTGTAGCTTTGCGCCTTTCCTGGAGCTCACTTGGTAGCCCAGGCTGGCCTCGAACTCACAGAGATCCGCCTGCTTCTGCCTCCCTAGTGCTGGGATTAAAGGCGTGCGCCACCAACGCCCGGCTGTGGTACATCTTATTCTCAGAAAATACTCAGAGATGCTGGGTAAGCTTGGATAATGCTGATGGCAGTGGGATTTCAGGATAGCAGAATACCTGAAGGAGGAAGTCCACCTAGCTGCAAGAAACCTAAAGGGGTACTAGAGAGTTTGATTTTCACTTGAAAGTAAAGAGAACTCTAGACCCTACACTGTACCAGAGAACACATTTGCCGAGTCCCATTGTCATTTAGTCCTTTCAATGAAGCCAGATAAAGACAACTCTCAGCTCTGTCTCCCTATGTACGGAAACTATTACTGTTACTCTCATGGTAAGTTGAGATGGAGTAAGGTATGGTAAACCTTCCCGTGGTAAACTATGCTCTCGCTAAGCATTCCTGTGGTTACCTGAGGTCTTTTTGCTTCCATATAAATTTTAGCATCATTTCCTTATTTCTGTGAAGAATGGCACAGGGATTTCGATTGGGATTGTCCTGAATCTGTAAACTGCTTTTGTTAAGATCGCCATTTTCACGATATTAATTCTTTCAACCCACGAGAGTGGAAGTCTTTCTCAAGTTCTTTCTTCAGAGATTTCAAGTTTGCATTGCAGAGGGCTCTTGCCTCCTTAGTTAGAGTTATTCCTAGTTATTTGTTATTGTTTTATTTTATTTTAGGTCTGCTGTGAGTGGGGTAGTTTCCTGGCTTCTTTCTCAACGTGTTTGTTATTGGTATACAGAAATGAAAGCATAGGGATTAATCGGCTTCTCTGAGGTCATATAGGTAACGTTTAGAGGAATTAGGGTTTGAGATAAGACCAATCACTTTCAAAGCCCACATTCTCAATTAGACCTATGCAATAAGAGAGTTAAGATTTTTCCAGTAAATTTTTTTTCTATTCACAGCCACCTTTAAGATGACAAATGAATGAAAACAGTCAGGGAATCTGACATAGACCCTCTGGAAGTATTCAAAGACCTCTTAATTCTGATGTGTGTAATAACAGGCAAAGAGACTGTGAGTTTGTGAGCACCGTGACCATATGAGCTGCTGGGAAATTGGATGCTGTACTAGGTAACATTACTTCTGGAAAGCCTTCTAATCTAAAAGACTGGTCCCAGCAAAAAAGCCAACACCCCAAAACAACTATGTTAAGAGATAGCCTACTTTGGAGAACAAACCTGTCTTGTCCCCATGCACTAACTCAAAACAACTAGAAAGTGTATGCGGTGAAACCACTAAACACAGAGAATAAAGGTCTATAGAGGAAGAAGAGCCTCTTAGCTTAGAGGAGAGGGCTCAAAAAACAAAACAAAACAAAATAAAACAAAACAAAAACAAAAACAAACAAAAAAGAACCCACAAAAAAACATGGCTGGTGAGATTTCTTAATATTTTCAGAGTTGGTAAAAAGGTAATGGGTAGAAACCACAGGTTGAATATAGTCTGGTAAGGATTTTGGCTCGATAAAGGGGTTGAAGATTATGCTATTCAAAACATCCTTGGTCTTTCTCTGGATTGCCCTGCCTCCTTTCTAGACTTCCTAGTGGCAGGATTCCATGTGTCTTGTGTTGGCCAATGAAAGATGGAAACTTAAATGGCCAGAATGTGACTTCTTAGTTACCTGACCTGTGTATGTTCTGGAGAGGGACTTTCTACTCAGTCAGGATCATAGACCAGAGCTTATTGTATCTGTAATAGACACAAAACATTGCAAGAAAGCAGCATTTCATTTAAGGTCACTGACATTTGAAGAACATTTGTTACTGCAGAATGTCTGAACTAGCCTGAGTGGTCATTCGGAAAGGACTCGATAAATGTCAGAATTGTACTGGGATGGAGAATAGTCTGAATCAGAGCTAGGAAACCAATTCAGGTCACGACTTCTTTTTTCTTTGTTTTAAGTGTGGAAGAAAAGTGGATTGAAATCACGTATGTTTGGACCTTAAACTTTTTTCTATATCAGAGATTCTGTGCCATATAACAGGACCTGCACATAGATACAAAATAAATTCAACTTTGAACATCTGTGCTTTATATTCACTACAAGAGGAACAAGAGTGAAATTACAGTACATTCATCTCAGCCTGCTGTTTAAACTGAGAGTATCAACTCAACACCTGTTTGAAAGTAGGCTTCTGAACCACAACTCCGAGTTAAATATTTATATGGTTTGAGATTAACAACCAAAGGCCCTCAGGGCAGGATTAGAATGCAAGAATAGCTTGGAAAAGTAATTCAGTCACTGTCATGACTCCCAGGGACTCTGCTAACTGTGATGGACTGTGCCAAACCACTTCCTTGGCTAGCCACCAGAGATGACAGAGTCACAGCACAAGGTGGTACTGTGCCAAAGGGTCCAGGGTACTGGAGACACACCTCATGATCCTCCCTTCTTGTCTTTTCTGTCTCTTGTTTTCAGTCTTCGATTTTTTTTCTTTCCTTCTACCCTTTTATCTTAATCATCCTTCTCCATAACCTCCCATGGATGTAAGCAGCACTTCAACTCCAGAACCATCACACACACACACACACACACACACACACACACACACACACACACACACACAAAAAAAAAAGAAAAGAAAAAAAGAAAAAAGCTTACTTTCTCTCTCAAGAATCTAATCTAATTTTGTTTCCTTCTACCCACTTACCAACACCACCAGAGAGAAATCTAGGGATGACGGGGTAAAAGTGAAGCAGGCGTGTAAAATGCCCCCACAAACTGAATTCGTGAGTCTGTAGTAGTATGTGCTGTATGTGAAAACATGAGTCATATTGAACACAGAGAAGTTCTAGTCCAAACTGGAACTCTACTTTACTTGGTTTTGGCTTTTTCTCACTCTAGCTCAGGCTAGCTTGGGACTCACCATATAATACATATTGACCATGAACTCTGGCAATTCCTCGGCCTCAGCCTCCTAATGCTGAGGCTCAGCTTTCAGTTTTCTTATTCATAAAATAAGCCTCAGCGGGGCGGTGGTGGCGCCATTAATCCCAGCACTCGGGAAGCAGAGGCAGGCGGATCTCTGTGAGTTCAAGGCACACCTGGGCTACAGAGTGAGTTCTAGGAGAGGCACAAAGCTACACAGAGAAACCAAGCCCCAAAAAAAAAAAAAAAAAAAAAAAAAAAGATATGGCTCACGGCTGGTTGGATTGTTGGGAAAATTCAATAAAGTGGGTCATGTTGTCAGCACGCAAGAGTCATCAGATAAGAGATTAACAGCATACAGATTGCATAAAAGTTCAGCACATCTTGGGTTGTAGCTACTTTTTCATCTCCACTTAAATTGCACTAAAATGAAAACCATTGTTTTCTATTGTTATTTTTCCTGCATCTACAGCTTTGTTGCACACTGATAGATACGAGACATGGAACCCAAATGCACTCATGTATTTCCACAGCATTTTTCAGACATTCTACATTATGAACTATGGGTGGGGGTCTCTGGGAATTGATAAGGTTTAAACTATGAAATGAGATTGGAAACCCCGTTACAGGGTTATTTTCTTTATAAAATGAGGAAGAGACATCAGATTACATTCTGCACCTTGTGTGAAAATAATGGGAAGCATGCTGCAAATCCAGACAAGGCCACGCATCAAAACCTGAATCTGCCGCTGGAACTGAGAAGTAAGTTCTGCTGTTCAAGTTATACAACCATGATGAGCTGAATAATAATGAAAATATGTATAAAGATCTATCTATCTATCTATCTATCTATCTATCTATCTATCTATCTGTCCTATATCATCTATCTATCTATCTATCTATCTATCTATCTATCTATCTATCTATCTATCTATCTATCTATCTGTCTGTCCTATATCATCTATCTATCTATCTATCTATCTATCTATCTATCTATCTATCTATC
>CABHPR010143393.1:25551-40098 GCA_902168415.1 Peromyscus melanophrys | reverse complement strand
TGTGTGTGTGTGTGTGTGTGTGTGTGTGTGTGTGTGTGTGTGTAGAATTAAAAGTTAAAAGTTTTATTAAAACACCTTTGCTAGGATCAGGCTCTTAAACACCTCCCAAGCCTACCCCATTCACCTTGACAAGCTTGACCTTCTGCCCATCTTTCTCAGGCTCCCATAGCATGTGCATATGGACAGCACTAATAAGAACAGGGCTTAGCACTAATAATAATGGTTGATAATGATTAGAGATCTTGAAGTAGAGATAAGGATTGTTTGGTCGGTCTTAGGACAGTTGTAGGATGCTGGTAAAGGTATATATTATCAAAATATATTCTAAACATGTACAAAATTTTCAATGAAAATTTAAAAAATAATATGAAAAAGTAATCCAGAAGAGAAAATTCTAGCAATGGGTTATTGACTGGAAACTGAGGGAAAAATTTATTCCACCACCACTCTTTCTGTCATAACTGGTTATCTTTCCTGTTCCATAGGAAAAAATATATGGAGGACTTTAAAAAATTCTCCTCTGTCTGCCCACATTGAACATTAATGCTACTATTGTATCAGTAGTTCACAAAGAAAATAAAAATAGTACACATGTACTGCATTCTTTATTAAACTGACAAACCACTATATTAACTGATTTTTCTTCATTTCTAACTCATTTTGAAATGCAGGAATCAATACTCACATTTATCTTCTACCTTAATGAAGCCCTAATTGTCCAGGAGTTTTATTGACTTACAGCTGCATCTCTCCTAGTTAATAGATCATTAACACCTTCTTTTTCATTTGAGACATAAATAAATAGATAGGTAGGTAGGCAGGTAGATAGATTACAGATAGATAATAGATACAGATAGATATAGTTTTAGATATATAGATATAGATATAGATATAGATACAGATGATGATATAGATATAGATTTATTCACGTGTACTGACATGGTTACATTTTATAATAATACCTCACTCTAAACAGTGAAATCCTATGTGATCTCTGACCATGATTAAGTCTCCCAAATTCAGGACCTCTTTTCACTGCACAGAATTGTCCTATTATTCCCCAATCTTGACACTGATGTGTTTTATAAGGTGCTCTCTTCTGTCCAATTCCCCTCAATGTCTTATTTGTTTCCTTCACAGTTGGATACATTGAGTTCCATCAGCTTATCACTGTCTGACTCAAACTTGACCTCAAAGTAAAATGCTATTTGTCTAGAATCACAGTACTCTGGGTGAGAGCAGGGGGTCAAAGGAAGGCTTCTGATACTCAGTTTGGTTTTCTTCCTCATTTTTTTTCCTGCCCACAGGCTTGGAAGACTTAGAGCAGTGAGAACTGAAATGTGTCAGGGAATAATGTTAACTATTGAAATACAGTATTCAAATCTTTAGATATCTAGATTTTTCTACTCCAAAATACAGGGATGGAGGCTGATACTATCATATTCAAGATGCATAACTGCTAATTTTTAAAAATATTTTTGCTTGTGGATTTATTTCCTATCTATTTTGTGCATATATCACCTCTTTGGAAAACAGTTTCTACATGTGGTTCCTGTTTTAATTTTGGCTATTAAATTCTTTCATAACAAGTTTAGACTCATGTCTATACAGGTGGAGTATTACTTGCATAAGCTGATATATTTGATATTCACTAATTTGTGCTGTGCTCTATAACTTTATTCTGTGAAAGAAAATGAAGTTACTATAAATGTTTAAAGATAGTAAATGCTTAAGGACATAAAAATGAATCTCATTTGCATACATGCTTATATTCATTACTATGCTAATTCAGAAAAACAAAACAGAATATTTTATTTAAATATATGAGCACTGGTTAAATAATAATATTGTCACTGGTGAATGATTCAAGTGGTCATTTAAATATGTTGTTTTCAGTAAAATCCAGGCTCAGACACTATTTGGCTTACTTGGTCTATAATGTCCCATTATAAGTCTCTGTAGCTGGTAATGATGAATTATTTTAATTATATAGAGACTGCTATTTGAATTTTGAAATTATCTAATAGAAATTTAAATTTAAATTTCCATATTAAACACTATCAAGATTAAAGCAAGGATGGGAGAGAAAAATGTCATGGGAACCTTTTGTGAAATATTTCTCAAGCTAATGACAGTGCTTATGAGGGGCTAAATTCTCTACAATGTGTCAGGGTTCTGCTGTCATGGAGTTCACTTATTAATTCTGAAACCTGGTGCAGCTCTGCTGCACCATGAAAAGATTGCTGCGTGTGATATTGTATTAAGGATATCCTATCCTCATCCTCAACAGCAGTAGCTTGAGCTTGGTCAAAATGAAATACAGTGTTGCCTGGAGTACTAAGAAATGGCCTCAGCTGCATTATCCTCATAGGTTGAAGGGCATTATCACTATAATTTTCCATTTTCTGTTTAATTTTCTTTGTCTTGGTTTCAATAGCCTGCGGTCAGTATCAACCATGTGAAAAGGAGGTAGGACATTTATGTCATGCTTAGTAACAGGCACTTTTGAAACTGTTAGTATAGGAAAGAGTGAGTGGTGGGCAGATAGCCAGAGAAAAAAGAGCTTTGGACTAAAGACAGATTGCTAACCCTATTTGCTTCAGTGTTCCAGCGCCATGTGGGAGCTCTAAACAGTCTCCTCTAATGGTCCAGGTGGCTCTTCTTTCAGTTGTAAAACTATCTTGTTATTTCAGTAACAATGTTTCTTTTCTGAGTTCATCGCTTTAAGGTTTTGCTCTTGGCAGCAAAAGATCTTTGAACAATTTAAAAGAGTTTTTAAAATATTTTGTTAAGATTTTCTTTTAAAAAATCTCATGTATAAATTCATGTAGCATTATAAAGATACAGAATAAGTTATAAATTTAAAATGTGAAAATTATTTAAAATTATACATTTTAAATTGCAAGAACAATAAAATGCTTCAAAAAATGTATATCACAGATTTGTTTTTCAAAATTTAAATCAATCTGAACTGCAAAGCAATGAGAAAATGTATGGACTCTAGAAGGTAAAAGAATATAATTGTCATCTCATGATATGGGATAAAATTTAAGAATAATAATATTTGAGGCAATATATGATAATACAATTTTGTTTGCTTCCTTGACAACAAATATTATTAGTATTAGATAATATTAAATAATTGTTACATTATTTTCTTGGACAGGTAAATATTTAACGTAGATTAATGACGTTTTAACATGTAAATTATTTGAGGGAAGAGAAGCCACACTGTTTTCTTGATTAGCACCAATTCTGAATTTATGTTCAAACTTAATGTATGGCTGAGTTACATCTGTGTCAAAGGAAGGTCTAAGATATTTCCATATGTATCTTGTATTCTTTAATGCAGAGGGTTGTAGCTGAAGTTTTCCTGGTCCTTTCTGGATCCCACAGCCCTGCCGTGCTTGGACCCAGGTAAACACACAGAGGCTTATATTTGTAAAAACTGCTCAGCCATTAGCTCAGGCTAACTATTGACTATCTCTTACACTTAAATTGACCCATAATTCATATTCCTGTTTAGCCACATGGCTTGGTACCTATTTTCAGTTCTGCCTTCACATCTTGTTTCCTCTGTGTCTGGCTGGCAACTCCTGACTCAACCCACCTGTTCCCAGAATTCTCCTCTCTGCTTATCCTGCCTATCCTATACTTCCTGCCTGGTTACTGGCCAATCAGCATTTTATTTATCAACCAATCAGAGCAACACACATTCACAGCATACATAGCAACATTCCTATCAGAGGGTCATATAAGCCTTAAGTCTTTCTCAAGAATTTCCAATTACAGATACTGGCTAAGGCACTGTAAAGGTGTGATATGTAAGAAAACCCATCTTCAAAATCTAAAGTGTCACCCCTTGCACTAGAAATGAAAATACATAAGGATATTAAGCCTCGATTGTTTTGGCTTTGTTTGTCACAATCTAAAAGAATGTAATTTAAATATTAATGATAATTTCTCCTCCAGTGTATCTGACCTGATTTTTGGCAGATTGTAATAGCATAATATACTTTTAGACAGCAGACACTGAATCAATTATTCATGTGAACTATTATATTGCAAATGAATATAAAGGGCACTATCAACTTTTAAAATACCACCTGGAAACATATTTCTTATAATTGAAGTCCTACATAAAATCATTAAAAAGTAACTTACACATTTATTATCTTATTTAAGTGCATAATATACATTTCAACTTTTTGTAATTGGAAGTTTGTTCGATTTTGAATTTAAAGTAGATTTCCATATTATGTCCTCCAAACAGATACTAGTGCCTTTTTGAACATATCAAAGAACGTGTCAACATTTAAAATTAATATTCATTACTGTGCTCCTCTTTGTAAATCTCAAGGGCAATGGAATATCTGACAACATATGGGATAACACAATAGATAATTTTATGTCCTGATTACTTCTATTCTCATACTACTAAAATATGTGAACACTGAAATGTAGGTATCTGAATTCTATAGAAATGTAGGAAAGGCAGTTATGTCTGCCCTGATTTAGTCTTTTGTCTTAGAAACTTATTTTTATTTCATGTGTATGGATGCTTGATGCATGTGTGACTATGCCCCTGGTATATCTGGTGCCCACAAAGGCCAAAAGAGGGAAGTGGAGACCCCAGAACCTGAGTTACAGGCAGGTGTGAATCACCTTGTGGGTGCTGGAAAGTGGATCTGGGTCCTCTGCAAGAATAAATGATGTGAATTCTAAGCCACCTATCCAATACCCTGGCTAGAGTCTTACAGTGTTAAATATCAATTAAACTATACATAATTGAACTTAACTATTGTAGTACATTTGATCAGCAGAAGTATAGTGACAATTCATGTTGTTTCCATCTTATCACTTGTGTGTACATATGTGTGCCAATAAGAAAGACATTCTAAAAATTTTACTATCATTTGCTATCCAGATATTAACAATTCATTGGTAAAAATCTCTTTAATGGTTTTGTGTTTAATGTTGCATTCTCCATTATAATATCTAAATTATGAAGACATTTCTCATGCTTCTTTAAGCTTTCCAATATTATTATATTACTACCTTGTAATAACATAATGTCATTCCTAAAACTCCTCTGAGATTAGAAATTAAAGAATATTGAATGAAGTGACACTAAAATCAAATGGCATTTCATGTGAGCTTTGGGGTCGTGACCCACAGGTTGAGAAACACTGGGCTAAATAATGTTTAAGATATGTTACATATATTTATTTTGTTTTATTTTATGATAGATATTAGATTATTATCATATGTTTACCTTTTTGCTACTATGACTAAACATTGACAGGCACAGGATTTTTCTTTTTCGTTTTCTTTTTTTTCCATTTTTCTTTATTGAGAAAATTTCTACTCACTCCACATACCATCCACAGATCTCCCCTCCTCCCTCCTCCCACCCCCAGCCCTCTTTCCCAAGCCACTCCACATCCCCACATCCCCCAAATAGAGGTCTCCCATGGGGAGTCAGCAGAGCCATGCACACTGAGTCTATGCAGGTCCAAGCTCCTTCCCACTGCACCAAGGCTGTGCAAGGTGTCACACCACAGGCACCAGATTCCCAGAAGCCTGCCCATAGACCAGGGACAGATCCTGATCCCCCTGCTTGGGTACCCCTCAAACAGTTTGAGCCAAACAATCGTCTTCCGTATCCAGAGGGCCTAGTCCAGTCCCATGGGGGTTCCACAGCCACCAATCCACAGTTCATGGGCTTCCACTACTGTGGCCGGTCATCTCTGCACGTCCTCCCATCATGATCTCGACGTCCCTCGCCTGCAGTGTCTCTCTTCTCTCTCATCAATTGGATTCCCAGAGCTCAGCCTGATGCCTGGCCGTGGATCTCTGTATCTGCCTCCATCAGTCACTGGACAAAGGCTCTATGATGACAGCTAGGTTATTTGCTAGATGGGTCACCAGAGTAGACTGGTCCAGGCACCCTCTGGACCACTGCCAGCAGACCAAGGTGGGGTCATCCTTGGGGATTCCTGAGAGCTTCCCGAGCACCCTGCCTCTTCCTATTCCCATGATGTCCTCATCTATCGTGGTATCTTCCTCCCTGCCCTCCCACTCTGTCCCTGTTCCAGCTTGACCCTCCCATTTCCCTATGTTCTCATCCCCCACTCCTCGCCCTCTGCCACTCCCCAACACACCCAGTCCACTCATGTATATCTCATCCACTTCTTCTTCACAGGATCATCCATGTGTCCCTCCTAGGGTCTTTCCCTGTTAGCTAGCCTCTCTGGAGTTGTGGATTGCAGTCTTGCCATCCCTTCCCTCACATCTAGTATCCACTTATGAGTGAGTACATACTATGTTTGTCCTTCTGAGTCTGGGTTACCTCACTCAAGATGATATGTGCTAGTTCCATCCATTTACAGCTTATGTTGGAGAGGATGTGGAGCAAGGGGAACACTCCTCCACTGTTGGTGGGAATGCACACTTGTACAGGCACTCTGGAAATCAGTATGGCGGTTTCTCAGAAAATTGGGAATAAGTCTTACTCAAGACCCAGCTATATCACTCTTGGGCATATACCCAAGGAATGCTCAATCTTACCACAAGGACACATGCTCAACTATGTTCATATCAGCATTATTCATAATAGCCAGAACCTGGAAATAACCTAGATACCCCTCAACTGAAGAATGGATAAAGAAAATGTGGCAAATATACACAGTGGAGTACTAATCAGCAGTAAAATACAATGATATCATGAAATTTGCAGGGATTTTTTTTTTCATGTACTGGAGTTTTATTTCTTTTGAGTATACATTGAGTAGAGTCTGGGTTTTATCATATCTAAGTTTAACCAATTGAGGAATTGCTCAAAAGCATTTAAAGCACACTCTGATTTGTATTTATATTATCACATATAATCCAATGTCTGTCATCTTAATGTATATCAAATGTTATAGTGTATTATTTTCTGATAATGATTATAGCCATCCCTTATGATCATCCAGAATATCTGCATACTGGGCACACATAGTGTGCTAGTGTGGTTTACAGTTTTCTAGATGGATGACTGAAGGTGTTCATCTGGTTAAGTTTTGCTGAAAATTGGTGCATTCAAGTCAGATATTCCCTAAATTCTTTTATATTTGTATTTTTATTATTGAATCTTAAAGTTTCTACACATATTAGTTGCTAGTTTCTTATTAAATATATGCTTTACAAGTATTTATTCCCTTTCTGTTGACCCCAGGTCCTTTTCATTTTCTGAACTTTTAATTGAAATAGAATTACATCCGTTTCCCCCTCCTTTCTCTTCCCTCAGCACCTCCCAGCTCCCTCCCTCCAATACTTCCCATTCCCACCCCAAGGTGACAACCCCTTTTCTTTGATTATTATAGTTATGGACATACACATGCATGTATATTTGCATGTATGTGCAGCACAAATATGTAAGCACACGCAGCTGAGTCCATTTTTGTTGTTCATAGGTCTATGTTTTCAGCACTGACCACTCTGCCCTGGACAGCCAATATAGAGGCCCATCCTTGGGAGAGGCTAACTCTCCTCTCAGCAGTCATTCCTTGTCTGCAGTTCTTCACCTAGGGGTGGGGCCTCACACAACTTTCTCTCTTCCGCATTAGCATGTCCATTGGTTTTGTTATTGTTGTCTTATTTATGCAGCCATTTCTAGGAGTAACGGTTTCAGAACCGATTTCCTGATGTTTTAGCTCTTTCTGCCCTTCTTTCATAGTGCCTCCTGAGTCACAGATGCAGGAGCTATGATGTATATGTATTCATTGTGGATTTCTTTGATGGCCACCATTGAAAATAGAGACTTCTTTGATGAGAGGTGGCGGCTACACTTACCTTTTTTTATTTTATTTTATTTTACAATACCATTCAGTTCCACATATCAGCCACGGATTCCCTTGTTCTCCCCCCTCCTGCCCCCTCCCCTTCCCCCCAGACCACCCCCCATTCCCACCTCCTCCAGGGCAAAGCCTCCCCAGAGGACTGAGATCAACCTGGTAGACTCAGTCCAGGCAGGGCCAGTCCCCTCCTCCCAGGCCGAGCCAAGCAACCCTGCATAACCCCAGGTTTCAAACAGCCAGCTCATGCACTGAGCACAGGACCCAGTCCCACTGCCTGGATGCCTCCCAAACAGATCAATCCAATCAACTGTCTCACCCATTCAGAGGGCCTGATCCAGTTGGGGGCCCCTCAGCCATTGGTTCATAGTTCATGTGTTTCCATTCATTTGGCTATTTGTCCCTGTGCTTTATCCAACCTTGGTCTCAACAATTCTCGCTCATATAGACCCTCCTCTTTCTCTCCAATTGGACTCCTGGAGCTCCACCTGGGGCCTAGCTGTGGATCTCTGCTTCCAGATCCCTCAGTCATTGGATGGGGTTTCTAGCATGACAATTAGGGTGTTTGGCCATCCCATCACCAGAGTGGGTCATCAGGCTATCTCTCGACCATTGCCAGCAGTCTATTGTGGGGGTATCTTTGTGGATTTCTGTGGGCCTCTCTAGCACTTTGCTTCTTCCTATTCTCATGTGGTCTTCTTTTATCATGGTCTCCTTTTCCTTGTTCTCCCTCTCTGTTGTTGATCCAGCTGGGGTCTCCCGCTCCCCCAAGCTCTCTTTCCCTTGACCCTCACCCTTCATTTCCCCCACTTATGTCCAGGCTGTTCATGAAGATCTCATCCGTTTCTCCGTCATTGGGAGATCCCCGTGTCTTTCTTGCGGTCCTGTTTTCCAGGTAGCCTCCCTGGTGATGTGAATAGCAGTCCAGTTGTCCTTGCTCCACATCTAATATCCTCCTATGAGTGAGTACATACCATGTTTGTCTTTCTGAGTCTAGGTTACCTCACTGAGGATGATTTTTTCTAGATCCATCCATTTGCCTGCAAACCTCATGATGTCATTGTTTTTCTCTGCTGAGTAGTATTCCGTTGTGTATGTGTATTTTGCCACACTGCTAATTTCTGTGATTTCCAGGTGTTATAGCTAGCTAGAACTGTTTAATTGCTTTCTTCCTTTGGCAGCTTGTTTAGTATTTTCTGGAACCAAGGAAGCTATACCATAGGAAAGAGGCTTTCAGTTTGGGTCATCTGAGCCCTTTGTCTTAATTGTGTCATGTCTTCAATAATAAGGGCACACCTCTAACCTCTGAGAGGCAACCAGGGGCTATATCAACCGCCTATTTTATTGTGGGAGTCACTTGGACTACATTGATCAACCTTTTGAAATGGGGTTTCTCTAGCCTGTTACAGGGGCTTTTGTTAGCTTATGATTTTTATATGGAGCATTGTCAGCCTAAGTGGCTTATCTTTTTAAAAGTTTACGTGTGTGTGTGTGTGTGTGTGTGTGTGTGTGTGTGTGTGTGTGTGTGGTGTTTAATTTTAGGTAAATATGAAATGATATGATTCCTTGAGACTATGAGAGGGGAATGATAGGAGAGGTGAGGCTGTAAGTTTCTGGATAGTGTTCTTTTGCAGAAGTTTTCATTTTTGGATCTGTTTTTGTGTTTTGAGATTGGGTCTATGTAATCCCAGACTAGCTTCCACCTCTTTATGTGACCCAGGCTGGCTTTGAGTATACTATCATGACTCATCAAAGTTTGTAATCTTATGCTCACAATGTCTACGTATGATTTCTATTGTTTCTTGCAAATTGGGAGTTAGAAGTAAGACCCTGTTACTCAGTAGGAAGTTACACAGATGTCTCCTTTGAGTTCTTGCATTTTCTTCTATATTTGGTCTTTACTCCAGTTTCAGATGTTAAGATACTGTGAGAGGCCAGGGTCCACTTCCATTATGTTGCATATGCTACCTTTGGTGCCAACAGCATTTGTTGAAAATGTATCTCTTCTTTTCCTTGCCTAACAGATCCCTTTCCAAAACGTAGCTGAATATAATAAATATGTGTGTTTATTCCCTGCCCCAATGTTACAAATGTATATATGCTTCAGTACTCTACTGCTTTAATCAATCTGTCTTATTTCTTTTATGTCTGTTTTAGGAAAGTATGAGGCTTCCAACTTCATTTTTCTTCATTAAGAATAATTTGAATGTGCTGGCTCCTTTGTCCTTTTCCATGACTTCATGTTGCTGATTCCTTCAAAGTAATTGAGACTTTCAGAGTGTGTGTTTTGAATATGTGTATCAGACATCTAATGAGTACTGCTACCTTAGATACATTAGGTATTCCTGTTATTGAGCATGGTATATTTTTTTTACCTGTTTTATATTTTCTGAGATTACAATATAATTACGTAGTTTCTCTCTTCTTCTTTCTCATTCCAAACCCACTCATACATCACTTATTGCTCTTTCAAATTCATGGTCTCTTTATTCATTAATTTTTGTTACATGCAAATATGTATAATTACATGTATTTAAAATATTTTAGTTTCAACAATATTTTATGCTTTATACTATGTTATGTTTTGAGTTATTGGTAAATTTATTTTCTTTTATTGCTATTGATATGTGATTACAATTTCATTTTGATGATTTATTGAATGTTATTGGTTGTTAAAAGATATCCTAAATCTGAAGATGTTATAGAGCTCACATTTTGATGCAGATGTGGTAAGGCATGCATGCTTAGATGATTCTATAATCTGTAAAGAGAGATAATTCATTTATTTCTGAATCTCTGTGTCCTTTTAATTTATTTTCCTGCTCAACTTCCATAGTTAGAATGTCAACTGTGATGCTGAATAGAAGTATGGATGTGATCTCCTTGCCATCAATTCGTCTTAGAGGAAAGCATTCAGGATTTACCATCAAGTTTGGTAAGATGTAATCTGTGAGTATTTTTGTAGTTGCTTTTTAAAAGAATTATTACATTCATTTGTAAATATGAGTTTCCTTCTTCAGACATAATTTCTTTAGTCATATGTAACACGAGGGATTTTTCACTTTCACAGATTAGGTTCCTTAGTTCACTCTTGTTGGGCCTGTTTTTTGGAGTCAGAGTCAGAACCATAAGACAATTTGACAGCTCCCTTAGAAATGTTATCTGAAATAATTGAGGACAAGATGCCTGAGTAAATACTTCATTGTGTTTCTTATAAAGGCACACTTGCATTTTATTAGTTCAATTAGAATTTTGTTTCCATTTGGGTAGGCACTATGCCAATGACAAAAATGTGCACAATCTCCATGCATAGAGTAAGAACAGATGATAATGAAGCTCTACTGCCAGGTGGATCATTTTATGTTTGGAAACAGACTGCTTGTGTGAAATGCAAATTTCATTACAAAAAATGGTATTTCTCTCAGAATTAACATTTATTCTCCCCCTTTCCATATTTATCTTTTTGTATACCTTTGGAAGAACATTTTAATGTTGTATTTTCAACCTGGTGGAAAATATTTCAAAATCTGTTCTTATTTCTAATTCTTTCTTTAATATCACAACCTATTCTTGTTATTGATATAAATAGCAACAAAGAACAACTCCAAGCATTAAAAATGCTTTTAACTCATTCAAATGCATTCCTTCTACATTCAATTTTCAGGGTTTATTTCCCATAGTTGACCTGCCACAACATCATTCTTCACCTGTTTGTCTTCAGCATACTGATTAGAGACTCCCGCTGGAGTCTGTCTATTGGGTATCAGCCAATCCTGCATGCTGAAGGCTTAATTCACCAGGTGGCACTGGAAGGTAATGGAATGGAACCTTGAGAGGAAGTCCTCAGATTACAGGAACTTGTCCTGGAAGGCAATCTCTCTTGCTTTCTCTGTTCCTTTTGACATGTGGTCATTTTGCTACTCCACATGCTTCCACAGTTACAGGCTGCCATTTTCTGCCCATATCAGAATTGAAACAGTGTATGTGACTGCTTATGGCTCTCTAAAACTGTTCTAAATAAATATTTCCCTGTCTATGACAGGTCTCCTGATGAGAACGACAAAGTTTCTGCCAGGAAACAATTCAAATGATGTTTTTCCTATCAGAACACAAATAAGAAGAAACAGGGACCCATAGACAAAAAGCAAATGTGAAAATGAAGAGGAAGGTTTTGTTGCGGCTTCTCACAGTAGGAGTGTAGAATTTCTGGATGCTAACAGCAGAGCACAGGACATACAAGAAAAGCCCTTGATTTCACCCTCCACCTCCTGAGCTGAGATAGATGAATTTCTATTGTTTTAAACCCCTAAGCTTCTCTCAATTTGTCACAGCAGCCTTAGGAAATAAAAATATGACTCTTACACATACATGATATATGATAAAGCAATGTGAATGGAAGGTCCTAGTTTATAGAAACAGTTATTCAGCTCCCCGGTCTCAAGTTGTCTTCCAACAGGTCCCCGAGGACATTGCATTGCTAGTTCCCTCCAGAGAGAAGAACTTTGCTTGAGAAGAGGCTCTGGTTTCATACAAAGGAAGACAATTAATTGAACATGAAATATTTGAACATTTATCTTATCTATGGTTTTGTTGTGATTAACACCAAACACTTGGAAACTCTCCGTTTTCTGCATTTAAGCTACTGAGGTGCCTGTGGTAACTTACTAGTACCACACTCTCACTTTCCATTCAGAGTTTTACATAAATTTACATGTATCCACGACAACGTTTTATGCCTTGCTTTCTGCTCATAGTCCTTTAGTATCATTTTATTAATTGGCAAACAGTGTTGAGGCTTTGACCACATTTTGAGTTGATAATTTGTTGGACCTCTGATACTCACTTTACAGAGAGGACTAAGTGTAGGCATATATGTGGTATGTTTGATTTTTAAATCTGCTTAGAATCACTTATTTTTTTTTTTTGGTTTAACTGAAAGTGGTAGATTCAGTCAAATATTTTTTTTACAGATGATCTATGATTGATTCTCTTTTCAGAATATTTAATCTTTGTTGTGACAGAACATGCAGTAGTAGAAGTTCTGGTATATTCTGCATGTATGTGGCTAATCCATAATTTCACCCATGGTTGCACTTTTTAAAAGAAAATCAAGATTAGACAGACTTAATAGAGGAGCCAGTACTTGAGTCTCATGAAGTTCATGGTATGGTAAGTATTTTTAATGTCTTATGTATCCATATAAATTTGTTATGTGTGCACTTTTTAAAGATTTTAATGGTCTCTGAGCATCAATCAAAGAGTTCTATGGATCCTTGAAAGTAGTTTGAAATTATAAGTAAAACCTTTATCAATAATCTATATTAAATATTGCAAAATATTAGGTCTCAGCTATTCAAAATAAAAAAATAGATAAATAAATAAAAGGAGGAGGAACACTGGAATGAGCAGCAAGCCATTAGTTATTCATAAGTCCTGAATAGTTCATAAAAGTACTCAATGGGCAATCAAATGGAAGAGATATTTGAAATAATACTTACATCCAAATTTCCCTAGTGTCCAATGTCACCAAAAATGTGTAATAGATACAGATTCATCACTAAATTTTGAAGTTATATACATTTCATGTGCTGACTAAGTATCCATACCCATCATGATGGAAAAGTAAAATGCCTTTAATTATTGAAATTATTTTGGTTTGGTTTCTGTAGGGCCCAGATTTCTGAGTGAAATGAATTGGCCAGAAGGGTTTCCTTGTGAGTGAGTATATCACAAGGCCTTTCAATGGCCTTTCTCCCTGTAGAGGAGGACTCATTAGATTTCAGGAAATTGTGTGACCTCTTACCTTTCTACACACAGCTGACCAAGGGAATAGCACAGTGAACATAGTTGGTAGGTAACTAGATAGATGCCCCTGAAGCAAATCCCTATGACCTCCTTGGGAAGAGTTCCATCTGCATAGACATATATCTCACGGCACACTCTGATTTCAGTGTTCAAGAGAAATCCGCTAAGGTGTTGATATTTTGTTCCTCTCTACCCATTACTTAACCAGGTCCAAGGGAACAAACTAACAAATTTTTGCTGTTTATATTCTTCCTATAAATTTCTTTTCTAAAAAGCATAATGGTATTCTCAGTTTGACATTTCAAATGTGAATATCTTTTTGTCCTTCCACGCCTGTTCTAATTAATCCAATGACAAGGTAAATGATTTTAAATTGTGATTGGCCATGCTACACTATGTTCTGAAGAAAATCAGTAACCCCAATACAAATGCCATGGATCTCACAGCTCCTAGCATGCTTGCCTTACTATTTTACAAAGAGAGGGTGCTATATTTGGTTATACTATCAGTAACATTTATACACATCTCACGATTTTCAATTATGAATGAAATCAGTGTCTTTACTCACATCTACATTTTGGTGTGAACAAGGACTTTATGGTATGCAAAAGAAATCTTCAATAGCCGAAATCATTTGCTGCAATTCAAAGTTGTGTGTTTGTACTGAGTATTTTTTCACCTAACTCTATTGAACTTCCTCAGATTTTACCTATGCCACACAAAAATCTTCAAGTGTGAACTGCTCTGAAATGCTCATTGGTCTTCCCAACAGGAACAGCTTATTGAGTATATCATTAACCATCCTTGATCACTTTTGGAGTATAGAGAAATTAGAATATCTTATATCTATCTATCTATCTATCTATCTATCTATCTATCTATCTATCTATCTATCTATCTATCT
>CABHPR010143393.1:0-25541 GCA_902168415.1 Peromyscus melanophrys | reverse complement strand
TCTATCTATCTATCTATCTATCTATCTATCTATCTATCTATCTATCTGCTATTTACGTGGTAATGAGAACCCAATCCAGGGTCTTAGATCTACATTCGCAACTTGGTATATTTTATAAAAGTGCTGAATAATGATAAGTCTATCACAGGGATATTTTTATCTTGATCTGAATATTATAGTCTTATGTGCTGGATAAAATGTTCTTGTAGTGAGCAATTAAGAAAGGTAATGCATTCAAGTCACTCTACTCTGCTTGGTGTACCAGGGAGTGGAAAAGAAAAGTTTTTTAAATAAAATATTACTAACTGTCAAGAATACATCCAATAGTATAATTTCTGATTCATATGAGCAAGCAAAACTTATCCATAATCCATTACATAAGTTTTTTTTCTCAAAACTGGTGTGCAGGAGCTGACATGTTGGCTCAGCAGAAAGGCACTGATCAACAAACCTGATGGTGCACAGAGAATCTCAGAAACTGTCCTCTGACTGCCATGCACACACACACACACACACACACACACACACACACACACACACACACTAAATTAAATATAATAAAATATTTATTTAAACCATTAATGAAAAATGATAATGTATTGCAAGAAATATATGAAACATTATACTTTACTTCCTTCAGAATTAATTACTAGCCGGGACTGAAGAGATGGTTTGGCAGTTAAGAGTTGTTACTACTCTTGCAGAGGCCTAGCCATTCCCAGCCACTTGCAATTCCAGCTACAGAAAATCTGACCCTTTCGTCTTGTGAGTACTGCTTTGAAGTGCACAAACGTAATATGAGTACATATAGATACAAATAATTAAAAAAATAAAATCCTTAAAATAATTAATATCAACTGCTGTCCACTGATTATAGGAGGAGGAGTAATCTGCGGCCACTAATTTTAGTTTACAAGTGATGCTTGAGAATCTTTATTAATGATTGAAGAGTTTATTTCTATACTACATACAGTAGCTTCTCAATGTAAAGAACTTTTACTATATTTCTCTGTATCCTTAAAAGGACTTAATGACTACAAAATTCCATGAAGAACAAAAAAAAATGAACCTGTATGAGAACATCACATTAAAAATTAGTGAAATAAGCCAGACATGGGAACACTAGTACTCTATGATCTCCCTTTGTTCTGGAGAATAATGCTGACAAAGTAGAATAGTGATGACATCATCTGGGGAAATGAAAGGGGAAAGGATGAGGAGAAACTGACAATGGGAACCAAATCATAGTCAAAGAAGAGAAATGTGGTGGTATTGTGTTTCCCAAAATATTGTGTACCCTAATAAACTTATCTGGGGTCATAGAACAGAATAGCCACTAGATATAGAGGCCAGAAAATGGTGGTGCACACGCCTTTAATCCTATCACTTGGGAGGCAGAGATCCATCTGGATCTCTGTGAGTTTAAAGCCATACTGGAAACAGCCAGGCATGGTGACTCATGCCTTTAATCCCAGGAAGTGAGCCTTTAATCCCAGGAAGTGATGGCAGAAAACAGAAAGGTATATAAGGCGTGAGGACCAGGAACTAGAGCTGGTTAAGCTTTTAGACTTTTGAGTAGCACAGTACAGCTGAGATCCTTTTGGATGAGGACTCAAAGGCTTTCCTCTGAGGAAACAGGATCAGCTGAGGAATTGACAAGTTGAGGTGGCTGTGGCTTGTTCTGTTTCTCTGATCATTCAGCGTTCACCCCAATACCTGGCTCCAGGTTTGATTTCATTGATAAGACCTTCTAACAATTCGTGCTACAGAGAAATATGTTCTGATGTTCTACTGGACCGAAGGGCAATCACAGATAATCACATTTGTTATACATTTCAAGACAATGACAGGAGAGGACTTTGAATATGTTCAAAATAAAGAAATGATTAAAATTTAATGTGACAGCAATGACACACACCCTTTTGTGATCAGTGCACAGTGTGGGTGTGTATCAAACACCACACCACGCTTTGTAAACATATGCTACTCTAATGTGTCAGCAGAAAGCTAAATAAAAATATAAAATAAATAGGTAAGAGGGAATAAAATGGTCACTGAAACCACTGAGTAGCACAATCAGGGTGATAGTTTTCAAGGACTGTGCAAGCTGACCAATGGGAAGAAACTTCTAACTCAGTTCCAGTGTGATTTCTCTGTACTATACATCCAATGGGTGTGGAGTCCTCCGTAAGGGGAGCCATCATCTACTTCTGGTGGACCATCAAGGTAATGACAAGAGCATGTAGAGTTCATATGTCCTCTGTGGTCTCCCTGACCAGCAATTCATAGAGGTTATCCCATCTCTGATACTGAGGTTTTTGTTCAATAACCAAAGACTAAGACTCCAAAACACAGCTTTTTCCAGCTATACTTTGCCCCCCCTCTTCAAATCACACACATAAAATATTTTTGAGAATTTTAATAGTATTATGTTTAATCATTTCTACACCCTCTCCTTTTTCAACCCTGCCTGTGCTCACTTGCCCTTATTAATATAATTATATTTTAATTTTATCATAAGACAGTAAGTGTGCATATATGGCCTTTTCACACATATTCTCTTCATTTGACACTACACCATCCCCTCAATTTCCATATCGTCCAATTCCTTCACATTTATATTTTCTTAGCCAAACATTTATAGTATGTTTTTTCGACTTTCCCATCTTTGAAGCATCCCATACCCAAGGGCCACTTTCTAGTGTTATGAATACTACAGGAACTCCAAGTTAAACATACACAACTAACAACTAGAAGCTAAGATCCACACATGAGCAATTACCTGTGGCAATTTGGTAATTGGGTTAACATTCATTGTTATTCTTATAAGGCCCATTCATTCCCCTAAAAATTGCAAAATTTCACTTGTCTTTACAGCTGAATAAAATGTCATTATGTAATATATACTAGTTTTTATTATCTATTTATCAGATGATGGACATCTAGTCAGATTCTATCCCCTAGCCAGTGTGGACAGAGAAGTAATGAACATGAGTGAACACATATCTCTGTAGTAGGATATTGGATTCTTTGGAAAAATATCCAAAAGTGGAATATCTGGGTCTTATTTATATAGTAAGGGAGAAAGGAAATTGTTACCATCAATTTTGTATCAACTGGTGACCCAGCCCATCTCCAATGGACACTTCAAATCTAGTGCTCACACAGATGACCTTGATTTAATTAAATGTGTCACAAAACAAAGATGCTGGAAGGGATGAAGAGAGTTGACAGGATAGGACAGAGATAAAAGGCTGTGGAGTATAGTCAGACTGTGTTATATGCATTAAGGTAATTATCAAAGATTAGAATTTCTACTTTTAGAAACATCATAGTTTGAATTTTTAAACATGAAAACTGTGCATTTTATTTTGATTGTTCAATCTGTCATAATTTTATATGACTTTACTAGCAAAAATAAGCAAAGTAATTCACTCTTTGTCTCTGTGTCTGTTACTTAAAGACACTGGACAACTTGCTCAAAATTCTACACCCTCATAGATGAATGGGCAGTTGCAAACTGGACTTCCTGGGTCATTGAAACAAAACAGAAGGCCTGAAGTTCAGATGGGGTGTAGGAAGTGAGGGATGGGTTAGGCAGAATTAGTTGAAAGGAGCAGGGGATAAATATGAACAAGTACATTACATAAATACATGAAATTCTTGAAGAATTAATAAGATACATATGTATATGTATACATGAACAATTAATGAGGCCATGAACATCAAAGAGAGCAACAAAGAATATATAGGAGGACTTGGAGGAAGGAAAGGGAAGAGATAAATGACGTAATTGTATTATCGTGTCACAAATAAAATAACTAATTAAAAATAACATATTTTAAGAGTTTCACATTGTTCACCTGAAGATGCAGGATTTTTAGGGTCATTTTCACACTAAAAATGCTTCATTCTATTTTGGTAAAACAACTAATCTAACTTACTCTAAAAGGAAAATTCTTTAGAAATGTATGCAGATTTGAACACACCAAGAATATTTATTGTTCAGTTAATTTAACTTTGTTACCAGAGTAGTATTTTAAACATTTAAGTGAAGAAAACATTTCCATAAATTTGTAAATCAGTTTAATACATGACCCACCTAACATCTGCAGTGCCCAAGGCAAAGCTATAATGGAGTTGGCCATTACAGAAATTAAACATTTTAAAAGATGCATATCAAGCTATGAAAATCAAATAGAAACAATTTGTTTTCCAACTCAGAAAAATGGATCTGCAAAACACCATAGTTATGAAATGTATGCGTGTTCAACTATGTCTCCCACTGCTGGTTAGCACACTCTTCACGATGATTGAATTTAAATATTTGCTTGGCAAACCTCATGGTACCTTATAAACAAATATAATTTTATTCATCATAATTAATTGTTCTTGTCTTATGCTTTGAAGAACATTAATTATGCTATTAAACCAAGTTTATTTTCATATTGTCTTATCCTACTTAGGGCAATAGTATACATATTAAACTGTAATTGTAGTCAAGATATACATGGCTTGATTTTTTTCCAAATTATAAGTGGAAAGAATTATAAAAGGAAATGTTCCTTTCTTGCTTCTGGAGAGTGAACACAAGACTTCAAATATACTCGGTAGGTACTCTGCAACTTAGCAATGTTAGGAGTCCCCCAAAATTTAATGCTATGTACTTTCATAAACCTCAGGGTTTTATATATTAATTAGTATAATGCTTAAATGGCATTTTTAAAACTATTTTTCAATGTTTAATTTTATTAAATTGTTTTATAAAAATTGAATAATTTTGTAAATGTCAAACTACATAATTGTGCAGCAAAATATCTTTACCATTTCCAACTTAGTTCATCAACATTATTTAGTACATGCATTGCCCATTTTCTTTTGAACATTTATTCTTTTGTAAAGTAATTCAAAATTGAAATTAGAAAAAGACATTTTCAAATTCTTTTAAATATTTATCAATTATGTTTTATATCCAATAACTATCTGAAATAAAACTATAATTAAATTTAGTTAAATATAGTTATAATTTTTACTATGTTAGATGATATGATCCCAGGGATAGAGTGTGAACTGTTTTGTAGCCCTCACTTGATACGATTTTGAAATGTCAAGATATGGAGTAGTATAATTTTTAGATGTTTAGCATTTTAATAATTTAAATGAACTACTAGAGATACATATCTTATTTTTACTTGTTTAGTTGTATTTACTTTGAGACAGGAACTTCTACTTTAGTCTAAGCCATCTTTGAACTCTGATTCTTCCTGCTTCACCTCTCAGAATCTGTGGGTCACAGACAAATGTCCCTTAGACCTATTATTTACTGCTTTGTAATTTGAACATAGTAGCATAGGAAGAATAAATAAGAAGCAATTATGTTTTCATAATAATATAGTAATGTGTATATATATTTAATTCTCATTTTTTAACAGCTCAAAATAGTTTGTTAGTATATTGAAACACAATTTCCTAACAGAAAAAAAATCAATGTACTTACTCTGTGTCTGTTAGTCAAAGTTGTTAACAAAAAATAGTTTGAACAAATTATCTTTGACTAGTAATATTAATATCATGTAATTATATTATTTTTTCTCTTAAAGAACTTCCAGATATAAGTAAATATTAAAATTTTAATCTTGTGTTATTTAATGGCACAGCCATATCTGAATGGAATGGAAGAAGTCATAGAGCCAACACAGCTGCTTGACAAAGATCCAGCAAAGCTGAGCCACATGATGGCTGCCATGCCACCTTTGGTTTTCATCTCCACCTGTTACATACTTGGGGCACTTTTAATATTTGTACAATTTGGTGATGTTGGATTGATGGAAAAATTCCTTATGAATCATTTATGCCTTCTCCCAGGAATGCTGCTTCTAACCTTACCCAGGAAAGTCCTGAACATACTATTCCCCCCCACACACACACTTTGAGGGAGGTATCCTTATCTACTTGAAGGTCTTCCTTATGCCTTGGAGGTTGTGACACATAAAGAAGAAGCTGGTGGTCTCTTTATGAGGCTATGAGACATTCTTGAAACATCTGTTTCTCTACTTACACTGGAACAAGATATTCAAAACAAAGTAAAATTAAAAAGGTCAACAAGATTCGGTGGGCTAGAGGAATTGTCCAGTTCAGATTACAAGCCTCTTCCCACTGTACACTCAGACAATTATGTGGCATACAACTCTGCCCTAGGTAGAGACATATTGATAAGTAAAGTATGGAGTGGAAAGATAATGAAAGTATGAGGTGACAGGACCTCCCTCCCTTAGAAGTTAGCTCATGTAGAGCCACTACAATGTCATATGGCCAAGGAACAACAGAATGTCAGGATTAGACATATAGAAAAATTCTATAGGGATATAAATGTAAACATTGATTGTAATAACTACAGCTTTAGCCTGAGGGTTTTTCCTGGGCACTCTGACCACTAAGAGTTAATAATACATTGCTTGAGACATGGCAAAATGCCCAGGGTCGTTAAAGATTTTGTTTTGGTCTAGTATCCTTGAAGCAACCAAAACAACCAGCCTGAGCACAGGCTGTCATACGCCTCTAGATTCTCAAAAATTGTGTTATGGGGTTAATGAGTAAGAATGATAACTGTGTTTATTGATGATGTCAAAACTTGAGGGGAAATGATTGGAAATGATAACTCTGTTCTGTCATAGTTTATTAATGATGACTAAAGATGAGCAAAAGGAAGTGAAACACATGTCCAAAGACAAAAATGATATGATCTATGTTTTGGAACATCATGAATGTATCCCTGCTAACTAAATTCTGTATAAATAAAGAAACACTCTGGCTGCTAGTCAGTCAGGCTGCAAGATTCTCCCGACCACCATGGCCTGGCTCACTTCCTTCTCCTGCCAACTCCTTACACCCTCTGCAGGACCCATCCACTGCCAGGGGTGGCTCCCGGCAACTTAATGTTGATGTAAAATTTAAATTGAAGTCCAGATTAATTCAATTAATTAAATAAAAGATTAAATGACATAGAAGTATAAAATACAATTGGTACATAATAGTCTTGAAGCATTTATTCTTTTATAGGCTTAATTGTTTATTTTTATTATCAGTTGATATTTAAAGGTTGTACATACTTTTATTACTTTTGTTGATTCTTTGTGGATTTTACATCATGCATTCTGATCCCACTTATCTCCCTGTCCCCTCACATCTGTCCTCTGCCCTTGCAACTTTCCCCCCAAAACAAAACCAAAATTAAAAGAAAAACCAAAAACTAAACCAAACAAAACAATAACAAAAAACAACAAAAACCAACAGGAAAAAAAAAAAAAAACTCTTCCCCAAAAACAAAAGAAGAATCTTATGGAAGCTGCAGGGTTCATTGCTACAAGTCATTAGTCTGGCTGGAGGCCTCTGGTTTCTGCTACACCACAGATAATGAGCTGGCACTGAGGCTCCTCTTGGATATCCTGTTGTCCTGTGTCTTAGAGATCCTGCTGTTTTGATCTATAGGTTCATCCCCTTCACATGCTTCAACAGTTCATAGATTTAGTGGATGTTGGGGTGGACCAACGCATAGCCTTGGGTCTGGGCCTGGGTGGTAGCTGGGTTGGTCAGCTCCTTAGCTTTCCCTCATAGTCACTACCTGAAAACGCTCTCTAGCGCTGCCTTGGCTAGCTCTCCCAATGCAGCCTACAGCAAGGAGCAGGGCCAGTTATCCTGCTCTCCAGCCCTCAGATCCAGGTCCACCTCATTCATATTGTCAGGGCTAGCTGTCCTGTTTTGCCCAGACAAGGTGCAGGACCCTCTCTCCAGATTGCTATAGGCGGCAGATGGGGAGGTTGCCAGCCCCTCTGCTCTCACACCCTCAGGTCTGGCTCACCTGTGACCCTGATGACAGAGTCAGCTCTAGTGTGATGCCCAGATGGGAAGCAGAGGCTGCTTTCTCATGCGCTGCAGCCGATGAGGGTCAGGGCCAGCTCTCACACTCACTCAGGGCTAGCTCTCTCACCCACTGCAGGTGGAAATAGGTAAGGTGAGAAGGGCATCTTTCCTCCACCCTTGCCACCACACGGCAGACAAGGGTGTTCCTCACCACCCTCATCTCTCCAGATCTGCCTCTCTTATCAGTCCACGAACCATTCCACTTCTCCCTCTCTTCTACCTCCCCTCCCTGTATTCTCTCACCACAGTGGAACTCAACTGCCCAACACCAGGGCTCTTCCAGGGATTTTTGTTTTGTTTTGTTTTGTTTTGTTTTGGGAGACAGGGTTTCTCTGTGTAGCTTTGTGTCTTTCTTGGAACTCGCTTCGTAGACCAGGCTGGCCTCGAACTCACAGAGATCCGCCTGCCTCTGCCTCCCGAGTGCTGGGATTAAAGGCGTGTGCCACCACCGCCCAGCTCCACGTCTCTTGGTTGGGTCACAGGTGAAGCTTGGTTGAGTACTGCCCACCCCAGCCATAAGGGATGGTGTGGAGCTGTTACCTTTCCTCTTTTCCTCGCGGAGGCTTACAGACCTCAAGGAGTACTTGTTATGATGGTACCTGATCACCCAGTGCTGGAGGAGTCCAGCGGGCTCATGCTTGATTGTGATCCCTAGAGACCTAAAAGTCTTGGGGAAGGGGAGCACTATCTGTGTCCATCACTGATTCAGGCCTGGGTGGGCTGGCAGCTTGTGCTTGATTGAGACCTCCACAGACCCCAAAACGTGGGAGAGTGCCATCTGTGTCCGTCACTTATTCAATCCCCGGTGAAGCCAGCTGCTGCAGCTGGATGGTGAACACCACAGACCCACAATTCTGGGGAGTTGGAGCACCATCTGTGTCCTTTGCCAATTCAGGCCTGGGCGGTGCCAGTGGCTCCTTAATTAATCATGAAAAAAATTTCAGAGATGTAATAGATGTAATTACAACATGTGAAAAGGAAATGATTGAATGCTAAATGTCAAGTGGAAAGCTGCAATATGAGGCACAGGGAAGGTGCTGAGGGAATGAATGGTCACTGGTACAATGCTTTCTGTGTAAACCTGCAGATCTGATTGGACCCTTAGAATTCACACACACACACACACACACACACACACACACACACACACACACACGCTCACACCAACCAAACAAACAAAACACTAGGTCCAAGAGTATGTACCTACCATCCCAGTTCTGAGGACATGGAAATCAGAGGGTTATGGGTTTTTTGGCCAGGAGCCCAGCCAGTCAGTGAGTTTCAGGTTCAATGAGGAACCCTGTGTCAAAACCCAAACGAAAACAAAACAGCAGCAATAAGAACAAAAATGTTGATGGAGATCCAAGGCAGACAGTATTAGAAAAAGTTAAAATAAGGTATTCGATAGTAGCCTGTCTTCCACAGATGTAAGTACATACACTTGCATACACAAAGCATGCATGCACACACATATGAACCCACAAGATAGATTTGACTTCCTTGTGGTACTTATGGTACAGCCAGAACACATGGTAGACATGAAAGCTGCTCCAGAGGCAAAGAGAGAGACCTAGTGCTGGACCATGAAAGGAAGAGAAATGCAGCGAACTCCAGTTATTTAAGCTGTGCAGTTCGAAGAGTAGATGATGTGAAGTGCCATACACTGCTATGTAGTGTCCAGATTAGGACTTTAAGACCAGTTTAGCAATGTGAAACACCTTAGAGATGAATCTAACCATTTTCAAGTGTGCATTAAAACTAGTACCAATTTCTACATCATAGTATGCTTTTTTGTGTTTTCCAGGCACTTTAAATTACAGCACCCGCCGGGCAGTGGTGGCGCATGCCTTTAATCCCATCACTTGGGAGGCAGAGCCAGGCAGATCTCTGTGAGTTTGAGGGCCGCCTGGGCTACCAAGTGAGTTCCAGGAAAGGCACAAAGCTACACAGAGGAACCCTGTCTCGAAAAAACAAAAACAAAACAAAACAAAACAAAAAACAACAAAAAAATTAAAAAAAATTACAGCACCCTATTTTTTTTTTGTAACATAGTTTCCATCTCTCTGAACTTTTTCTCATCTGACCCAATATTTCCTTGAATTTTTGGTTGAAGGCCATGTTACATCAATAGCTTTCTATTCTGTTATGGACAGAATTTTTTGACAAACACTAACAACCTGGTCTGATAAATATATACTGTGAAAAGTTATTGAAATGTCATTTCTCCCAACAAATGTTTAGAGATATTATGTGATAATCAAAAATGGTGCAAAGTTTCTTACGAAGATATGAATGTTTTTATCAATATGCACTATGTTCTTATACTGACATAAGTATTAAAATGCACCTTATAAACCTGCCCAACTAGAGCATTGTTTTAAAATTAAAATACAGGGCTTTTTTTTCCTTTGTTGTTTTTGAGACAGAGTTTGTCTGTGTAATAGTCCTGGCTGTCTTGGAACTCATTTTGTAGACCAGACTGGCATCAAACTCACTGAGATCTGCCGTCCTCTGCCTCCCAAGTGCTGGGATTAAAGGTGTGAACCACCACTGCCTGGCAAAATATAGTTTTTAAGAGGCTGTTCATATGTTAAATCCTTGGAAAACAGCAGAGATGTTTTGGATGATATATCTTTTGCTAGTACCATCTGTTTGCTTTCCAAGGATCACAAACCAAAGAGACATTTTTTTCTCTGTCTGTCCATCTCTGTCTCTGTTTCTCTTTTTAAAAGCTGCCATCCACAGTAAGGTGATTTATATCTGTATTATAAGGACTACACCTACAATATTTATGAAATCCATGAAAAAATGTAAATTTTCAAAAATTTGATATTTTTCTTTTATTTTCAAGAAATTATGTTTATTTAATCAATGAGCTATCCAATTATGTATTTATTTTAAATAGTACTTAGCAGGGCTATTTTTCCCTTAAGAAGTGTAATTTCCTCAGTACCATTTACAGGCTGATGATTGACATCCCTACCCTTCTTAATTTAATGAGTTTTGTTTGGTTTCAGTATAATTGGTGTTATTTCCACTTTTTCATAATTAATTGATTAATTCTATTATGCCTTGTATAATTAATTAAAATATAATTAAGTCAATTTCCCTGTCTCTGTCCTTTTTATAAACTTTCCCAGATACCCAGATACTCTCCCTCCTTCCTCTTTGCCCCCTCCCCCCACTTCGAAACTGATACCCTCTATCTCCTTGAATATTATTTTGGTGTGTGTATGTCTGTGTGTGTGTGTGTGTGTGTGTGTGTGTGTGTGTGTACAAAACAATGGCAGTATCAATAGACATGCTAATGTGGAATGTTGTAGAGTATTATTTTAAGATGTGTTACATTTGTTTATGCTATGGGACATTTTTTCAATGATGCAAAGATGTGCTGCATTCTTTTATATTACATTCATTTAGCTCTGTGAAGCTGTGTTACTATGTCTGTCTAAAACACCCACTGGTCTCATAAAGAGCTGAACAGCCAATAGTGAGGCAGGAGAAAGGTTATGCAGGGCTGGCATTAGAATACATAGAAGAGAACAACATCAGAAGAAAAAGAAAGAAGAAAGACCAAGAAAACAAGGAGAGGAGGATGCTAGGGGGCCAACTACCCAGCCACACAGCCAGCAACAGAGTAAGAATGAAAGTAAGATTACAGAAGTAAGAAAAGGAAAAATTTCAGAGGCAAAAGGTAGACAGGATAATTTAAAGTTAAGAAAAGCTGGCTAGAAACAAGCCAAGCTAAGGCTGGGCATTTATAAGCAATAATAAGACTCCAAATGTGATTTATTTGGGGGCTAGGTGGTGCCCCCAAAGAGTCTAAGAGCTAAAGAGTAAAAATAAACCAACTACAGTGGAAGGGGGAAATTTCATGGACTCCCACCCAGACAAAGAGCTACAAGGCACTAAGGACTTCAGGAGATGGATATCTAGCCTCTCTCAAGGATGAGCTTCCTCATCTATTTTTGCTCTGACTCCTGTCTGCCCTTTGCTATTACTTTTATTCAACTGATTTTGTAAAAAAGTAATCCAAGTAAGCACAGATATTTACAAAACCTTTGAACAGAACTAATGAAAATAAAAGTGCCACTCTTTCAAAAGTCTGTGTTTAGTTTAAAAACCAATAACATCATGTAGAATGTAATATAGCTGAGAATATCTGTGTTGTTATTATCAATGTATCATAAAACTTTTATACATCCACATTTTGTCATATATTTAATTATTGTACCTATGCTTTATACATGAAAATTCTAACTCCTAAAATGACTTATTTTTTTCATAGAAGATCTGAGACTATATATATATACACACACACTTGGACTTAGTGGCTTTTACTTTGAAATCCTTGTACTGGTAAGCTTTAGATTGTTTTAGGAAAATGAGAGATTACTGTCCTGTATTTTGTATTCACTGAAAAATTCAGTTATCTGAGCTTAAGTAACTGATAATATCTGATCAATAGATAGCCTTGTCTGTGACTCCAAGGTAGATGTGTAATTAATGAAAACAACGTTTGATGGACATCACAAAGATAAGCAATGTATGTGAAGTCCAGACACTAAGACATTCAGATTTTTCTATACCATATATTATTATCCTAACTTGAAAGCCAATCCTTCGACACATCCACTTTACTCTTTTCTTCCTTTCTGCACAAGATATTTCTTCAGGTTGTGGCTTAATAGTCCTTGATAAGTTTTGTAACCCTTGCATAGCTCTCTCTTGCCTATCTTATCTAAGAGTTCATCTACACATGATTTAGAACAATTCAATTATCATAATTGGTAATAAACAGAGATATGTAACTTCAAAATATTGAATGTAAATATTTTTTTCTTAGAGAAAGATATTTTGTTGGACATATGGTACATATGTTTGTGGATATTAGAGAATATATAAAATTTGTTATTCTTGGAGTTGTAGATGACATAAAATACAATATCCAGTCTGTTACTATTGTACTAATGCTAAGACAAAAATGTCATATTCATCCATAAAAACAAATTATTATATTAATATTTGAAGATACAGATAAATACCGAAATATTATGTGAGTTTACTTACTATAGAACTCAAGAGACTAAGGCAGGAGGATCACTACAGGTTAGAAGCTATAACAGGCTACATAGTTCCAGGCTGTCCTTGACTCCAGAGGTAAACCATGTCTTAAAACGAAAAATCCAAAGTACACAAAATGAAGCCAAACAAATAAATAGTCCCTGATTAATAGAAAACAGTTACACAATGGCTTAGTAAAACTTTAGCATACGCTAGTCTGTGTTGTGAATGAGGAAAAAATGACAATTAGAGTACTAATAACTTGCTTTACACACCAAACACTGCAAAAACTCTATCATCCATTTACCATGTAAACTGTGTCGAAGCCAGTGATCAAAAACATACTTTTCTGTCTAAAGTAAAAAAAAAAAAATACTTGCAAAAACTTCTTTATATAAAGTAATTTGATAAGGAAACTAGTTAATTTGTCAGTACTTTAGAAAACTGGTACAATATTGAAACTAGCCTGATCAGATCCTCCTTGAGATTCTTCTTTTGTAATACTGATTCCTCTTAGTTTTTTTTAAAAATTCAACTTTAAATATAATTTTTTTTAAAATTGTTTTTCTTAATACAAAAGATAATATTCAATTTGACATGACTAGTTAGTACAGGTCATCTGTGTAAGGAATTGTTCTTCCTAAAGAGAAGTTACATAGAAACAGAACTTGTCTCTTTGTGAACATTAGTGGCATCTCTCTTCCCAAAGAGTGAAAAAAGTTAAGATGGGTAGGATTCTCACTAAAAATATTTTGTTAATCTCATGGACAGAGTTTCCGGAGACCAGCATGAATATGAAAACTAAAACCCTTACCAGAAAGAATTACTTGACTTACTCATCATTAGTGGTTTCCCTAGTTCTAGTAAAGCAAGTTTTTGATGATTTAGAGGAGAGGGAAAGATATTTCTCATAGGAATTCTTCAGAGGCAGTGCAAACCAAGCCAAGAACTTTTCAATAGTAAAGAGTTGGCAAAACAAGAATGTAATTCCTCAGGGCAATATATCATACACAGTAGAAGGTGACATAAAATCAATGAGCAGTAGATGAATGTAAATTTCCTGTGGGACTCAAAACATTATGTTAAAATTTCTGTATAGACCATCGCACGTGTATCAAATAATAACTAGTACCCTCATTTATCTTTTAAAATCTCTTAATAAGATTGAGTCCACATTTTTTTTTAGTTTTGATGCCTATAATAACATGAAGACACAGTTGACTTAAAAACCTATGGCAAGAGTATCAATTTTGACAATATAGACAGTTATAAATCACATGTCAATAGAGTGATGGATAGCTATTTATATGAAGAAAGGAACTGTTATACAAATTTCCACAGAAATCTTCATCTGACAGTTCCACTTGATAAAATGGTTCTTGGTGACGGCTCTACTACTGACCCACATCCCCAGTGTGATGAAATGGCATTAGGAAATAAATTTCCAGCAATTAATTAAAAATTAAGATAGCTTCATTATATAAAAAAACGTGCAAGCCATCCTAAAATTTAATAACCAAAATTCCTGGTTAAAATATATAACCTTAAAAGTGGATAATGAAAGAGAGGACAATGATAACCAATGCAAACATGTTCTCCTTTTAGGATTCAGCACTGAACATAACATGATGTGTGCTCACAGCTTCCGTTGTATCTATTTCCAGTGATTTCAAGATACAATGTAACACATCTTAACTTTAACCATACCATGGCTTTTCACAACAGCAAAATGTGCACAAGTCTAATGAGACAGAAAATCGAGTAATGAAAAAAATGACAATAAAACTGGAGATTAATGAAGGATGTTAACTTTGTATGTAAAGGCATATGACAGCATATGTATCAATGAGCTCATTACTTCTTTCTGCATACCCAAATATTTTCACCCAACATAAATGTGCTTCAACTACGAAGAGTGTGTTACCATTTAAATTTATATACCACCTCAGCAATTATTTGATAGATTTGTGTACTTATTTACCCCTTTACAAATTAGGTAGATGTGTGTGTGTGTGTGTGTGTGTGTGTGTGTGTGTGTGTGTAGGTGTGTGTGTGTGTGTGTTAACCCTAATCTAGATTCCCTTGCAGGTGGAATGACATCAAGGCTAAAGTAACATGTCTTTCAAGGAGAAAAAATATGAGCGGAAGTAGGACACAAAAGAAAGTGGAGAGAAGATAGCCACAATATAATGCTTCACACAATTCAGATGAGGAAATACAAAGAAACAGGGTCAGGTACCACAGTCACATTCTACACCATAGCATTTTAGTCAGTGACATGCACATTTACAGCTCTAGTCCTGTAAGAATTTGATGGAGCTGAAAAGTTACCGCCATATGGTCATGGTGTTCTTCTCCTAATGCAGTGTAAGACATCATTTCCTGTATCTGTGAGGATGCCGGTGTGAATCTACCTGCAACGTTGCCATTCATATAAAAGTTAAGCAGCTAGCAACTTGGAGAGCACACACTAATTCACACTTATAATAAGGACTATGAAAACAGTTATAGGAGGAGATGTAATGAGAGGAGTTGAGAGCCCCATGCTCCTCACATCCTGGAGAGCTTCAAGTCGGATATGATGTGAAAGCAAAGACAGTGATGTGGATGCTCTGTGTCCTGGTGAAGTCAGTTTAGTTTATGTCTTTAGGTCTTGATGTCTTCCAAAAATGTTTCAAAGTAAAAATAATAATGCTTATAGAATGGACATAGAAATACAGTTGCACAGAGATATAATATGCTAACACTTTAAGTATGGTGAAGTAGTAGAAAAGCTTATGTCAAAATGTTTACATTAGGATGTCAATTTATTATCAAAGATTTTAAATTATTTTCTTACAAATTAGTTTTGCCTGTTTAAAATTGTTTTAATTAAAAATTTTTTTATAAGGTTTAGAGTATTTTTATACTGAAATTAGATCATTTTCCATACAATATATTCTGATCACAGTTTCCCCTTTCCGAACTCATCTCAGGTCCTCCACACCTCCCCAGTCACCCAACTCTACACCCTGTGTTTCTCTTTAGAAAACAAACAGGCAAACAAACAAAAGAAAAAAGAGACAAAGATAAACACAAGAAACACACACAGACACAGAAACACACACCTTAGCACACACAGAAATCCCATAATAACAAAAATTCAGAACCCATAATATATATGCAAAATACCTGTAAAGTATTAAAATGCCCAGACAAAGCACTATGAGCCAAAAATTTTCCAAAAATACCACTGGGTATATTTTGGTGTTGGCCATCTCTTGCTGGGCATGGGAGTCTGCCTTTAACTGTAGTTTATATACATGGTGAGACGCCTTTGGGGAAAATTTTTTCTTGGCCAGGAAATGTCAGAGATAGTTTCTGTAGGAATGGGGGCTTTTGTCCACGTCCTCCCTCAGTGCTTTGACCCTATCTGGCTTGGAACTGTGTAGGCCATGTGCATGATGCCGTAGTCTCTGTGAGTTGATATATGTGTCAGCCCTGTTGTGCCTAGGCCTTATTTCCACGGTGTTCTCCATATGTATGGGCTCATATAATATTTCTGCATCCTTTTCCGTATATCTCTGTGAGCACTGATTGAGGGGCAGGTGGTTGATGGATACTTCCAATTTAGGGTCCAGTATTTCAAGGTTTCTCACTCTCAGCATATTTTCCAGTTGTGGGTCTCTGTATTTTTTTCCCATTTAGGGCAGGATAAAGCTTCTCCAACGATAGCTGAGCAAGACACAGATCTACAAGTATAGCAAAACGCCTTAAGGGATCAGTCTATTGCTATGATCCTTTAGCAGAACAGTAGCATTTGGTGTTACCCTAGGTTCTTGGCCTTCAGGTTCTTGGCTACTCAAGCAGTGCCGTTCATGGGTTCCATCTCACGGAGTGGGCCTTAAATTCGATCAGATAGTCGTTGGTTACTCCCACAACTTCCGTGCCACCCTTACACAGTGCGTCTTTCAGGAGGCTCACCTCTGTAGATTGAAGGTTTTCAGGTGGGTTGCTATTTACCTTTTTCCTTTGTTGGTGTGCAGAGTACCTTCTAATACCAAGAATTAGTCAACCACAGTGACAAAATAGTATATGATTTTTATTTAAGGGAATATTTAGTTTATTCTTTTCCTTTTTAAATTAAACTTGTTTATTTTACACCCTAACCCCAGTTTCCCCTCTTTCCTCTTCTCCTATTACCTTGGATTACTAGTTCATAAAGGTAAATCATTAAGATTTGAAAAATTATGTGAGATTTTATATGATAATAGATATATTTTATTTACTTTTTGTAAAATGCATATTATATAGAACATTACTATTTACATCAAATTAGTAAGTACAGGCAAACCCATACAAAACCCTTAAATAACATTGCCATTTGTTATTACTTAATGTTAACATTAAAAAGAAATTATGGTGTATAAATGAGAAAATACGAATTTAAGAAATACTAACTGGATTGAAAGGAAGATGGCGGCTGCCGCCGGTGGGCCATGAGTGAGAGCAAAATTGGATGATGAACTGATGTGGAAATAAGAGGAACAGGCCCACAAAGAAAGACGTCAGAAAAGGTATACAGAAAAAGAGAAAGATAAAAATTCAGAGACAAAAATTTAAGTTAAGAAAAGCTGGCTAGACCATCAAAGTTTCTCTGCCTTCCTCGGGAATCTGCGGTTTGGATCGATCCTTCCCTTGCGGTCTCCCTAGGCCTGCGGGTGAGCGGATCGTCATGAGCTCAGGTGAGAGGCGCGGTATGAGCGGCATGGTCTTAATGAGCACAGGGAAGGAGCAGCGGCCAGGACTCCCCGGGGTGACCCTTTGGGGCGCAACAGAGCTGGGTGAATGCAGGAAGAGGAGCTACAAAGTTCAGGTCAGGGACGCCCAAACCCGCACAGTGGATGCTAATCACCTTGCTGATTGCTTCTCAATTGGGAACTAGTGGAGAGCGCAGCGCGGGGGCAGGTGCGCCCTGCGGGACCTGGGCTCTGCGAGGCAGGGATCAGTCCAGCTGTGGCTACAGAGGCAACGAGGGAAGACGCCCGCAGTGCTCGCCGGAACCTGAAGTATCGAGGAGCCAGAGAAGGAGGAGGACATCAGGGGCCAGCCACCCAGCTATACAGCAAGCCACAGAGTAAGAGGTGTCTTTGGATCCTGTATTTCAAGAAGCTCTCAAAAGAACTTATCAAGATCACCCAACCACCAAACCAGATCACCAGAATCATAAGTATACACCTCACCGAATGAGAACAGGGGTGGTCAGCTTGCCCAGGGAACCAGATTTTTAGTTTCTCATTTCCTGGTGCTTGAAGTTTCGCATTTCTGAGGCTTGGAGGTGTAAGCCTGAAGGGTTAGGGTCTTACACCATCTGCACTGAGCAGAGAAAGAGATGAGTAGACGCCAACGGAAAAATACAGGCAACAACATAAAGACCTATATGACAACACCAGAACCTACCGACCCTACAATTGCAAGTCCTGAACATACCAAGGCAGAAGAAACAGAAGAAATCAATCCTAAAAATGACTTTAAGAAGATGATAGAGGCCCTTAAAAAAGAAATAAAAAATACCCTTAAAGAGGAAATAAAAAATTTCTTCAAAGAGGAAACGAAAATTTTCATTAAAGAGGAAATAAAAAATTCCCTTAAAGAGGAAATGAAAAACTCCATTAAAGAAGGAATAAAAAATTCCCTTAAAGAGGAAATGAAAAACTCCATTAAAGAGGGAATAAAAAATTACCTTAAAGAGGAAATGAAAAACTATATTAAAGAGGAAATAAAAAATTCTCTTAAAGAGGAAATGAAAAACTCCATTGAAGAGGAAATGAAAAACTTCCTTAAAGAGGAAATAAAAAATTCCCTTAAAGAAATGGAAGAAAAAACAAACAAAAAATTGGAGGAAAGCAAAGAAAGTCAAGAAAAAATAATTAAACAGATGAAAGAAACATTCCAAGATCTGAAAAAAGAAATTGAGACAACAAAGAAAACACAAGCTGAGGGAATGCTGGGAATAGAAATCCTGACTAAACGAACAGGAACTATAGAAACAAGCATAACCAACCGAATACAAGAGATGGAACAGAGAATCTCTGACACTGAAGACACAATAGAGAAAATAGATCCGTCAGTCAAAGAAAACACTAAAGATAAAAAAGTCGTAACACAAAACGTCCAAAAAATCTGGGACACCATGAAAAGACCAAACCTAAGAATAATAGGGATAGAAGAAGGAGAAGAATACCAACTCAAAAGCACAGAAAATATATTCAACAAAATCATAGAAGAAAACTTTCCTAATCTAAAGAAAGAAATACCTATGAAGATACAAGAAGCTTACAGAACACCAAATAGGCTGGACCCAAAAAGAAAGTCCTCTCGCCACATAACAATCAAAACATTAAACATACAGAACAAAGAAAAAATATTAAGAGCTGCAAAGGAGAAAGACCAAGTAACATATAAAGGCAAACCCATCAGAATAACACCAGACTTCTCAATAGAGACTATGAAAGCTAGAAGGTCCTGGACAAATGTTATGCAGACACTAAGAGACCACGGATGCCAACCTAGACTATTATATCCAGCAAAACTCTCAATCACCATAGGCGGAGTAAACAAAATATTCCATGATAAAACCAGATTTAATCAATACCTATCCACAAACCCAGCCTTACAGAAAGCTCTAGAAGGAAAAATCCAACCTAAAGAAGCTAAACAAACCCATGAAAACTCAGGCAATAGATAAACCCACACCAACATCTGAAGAACTAGAAGGGACAAATTCCTCCCCAGAAAATGCATGACCTGTGAAAGCTGCTAAGAGTTTGAGGCAGATTCGGGAAGAAAGAAAGCCCCTACCTCCAACTAGCAGAGGAGCAGAGCAGCCTGGGATGTCTGGGGCTCTGCATCTGGGGGGAAGGGACCATGCAGGGTGATAATAAAATCAGTGGGAGAGGGGTTTCTCTGAAGGAGCTGTGGAAGGGCTGTTGTGGGTGCTGACTATTAGCTCTAAACTTTAGAAATGATGTAAGTACTTTCTGTCTAGTTAAGAGTTAAAAAAAAAAATCAAAAGCAGACTTTGAATTTGTGGGTCCTCTGTTAGTCCCAGGAGAATGAATGTTGTTACTGTATGGTTCCTCATAGCTGACTCCTTATTTTTATCTGGTCTTGTGGAAAAAAAGATGAGGTATTCTATCAGAATATATGAAGGCGACAGTTCCATAGTTATTAACCACGAGAAGTAAACTCAAACAAGTAAATGGTTCATATGAGATATCTTCTTTGTTTCGGTAATTAACATTTCCACTATTCTCTAAAGCTTATAAGTTTCTGTGTTTTATAATATTTGAAGTGATATTTCTTACAAATCAGTTTAACAGTTACAATATAATAATTTAAGATTCTCTACCTCTCTGTTCCATTATTCAAATGTATTGTAAATTTTTGTCTAATTTTGAACTGGTTCTCACTGATGATACATTCATCATTAAGACTTAATTTGTTTCTGTGCACTTTTTTTCTGTTTTGAAGTTGAAATAAAATTTAAAAAAAAGAAATTATTAGATTTTCAAAGCAGATTCAACCAATAATAACATGTTTCCTGATTCCTTAAATACATGAATAGAAAAGCTCACCCATGTGAGGTTGATCAATAATTTGTTATACATTACCATTCTGAGGAGTGCTGCAACATGCTGGGACACAGGTTTAGCTAGAATACAGATACCGCAGTTGCTCTGTAAATGGTGAATACTCAGTTATGTGAGGAGTGTGTAACTACTAAGAGAATAAGTAAGCAACACACAGTATTTTACTCCATGTAAACGATATAGCTGTTTATTCACTCTTTATTTTCATTTTTTACTAAATCCAGTGTGTGTGTGCATTTTAACAATCCAGCACAGTGTGATTCATTCAGTAAGTTACACTGAGATCCTCCTTTACTAGGCAAATACAGCACCGTCATGTGTTGATGAAATATGCTCATGCTGTGTTCTGAAAATACAGTAAAAATACAGCATTTTTTTAAATTTTGTTGCTTTATGATCTGTATTTCAGAAAAAAATATTTTTGTAACATGGAGTTCTGAGTTTTATATATTGTGATTCAATAATTCTAGGAATCAATGAAGGAAAGACTGAATAGTCTTCTCTCTAAGATGTTGTAGACTATCTACAGGGCTCTGTGTGATTCCTTGTACATCTTTAGATGAAAACATCTTTGTAATCTATACATAATCTATTTTAAACCAGGTAGATTTCAAATCTTCACAATTCAAACTCAGATTCAGACTTCACACATGGCTGCAATAAATGCATTAGTGTCCAAATGATCTTTAATGTGTTTTATAATAGCAACTTTCTTTTAATTTTTGAAATGAGCATTTAGCTAAAGACTTGTTGCTCATTATTTCAGCAAAGGTAAAATTAGGCCTAAGATATAATCCCAATATAAATCCTCTGATTCTCAAGTATTTTAAAGTGGAAGTTCTAGATAGATTTTTATTTTAGCCTTAAAGAAAATGATTTATGTTCATCTTATAGGTGTACAGTTTCTCAGTTTCATTAAATCTCAACTAAAGACAAATCAAAGATTTCATTTTTATGAAAAATGGGAGATTTAAGAGGCTGTGAAAGAAATGAATTCTTGAAATAAAGGAGAGAATTTAAATGTAATTCTTGTCCTTTAGAATGTGCTATGTAATGATCCCAAGATGCATTTGTCCTATGCCTTTCAGCTTTCCAATGTCATTTTGAGAAGTATATTTACATTAAAAATTAAATAAGAAAATCAAGAATTCTCTGTTTTTTATTTTGATTGCTTTGTCCACAAACACTTTAATTAGAATAGGATATTTAAATATATCTAAGAAGAATTGCTTCATTCTATAACATAAATTACCTCCATATAAAATATAATGTGGGCCGGGCTTTTACTCCCAGCACTTGGGAGGCAGAGGTAGGCAGATCTCAACAAGTTCAAGGCCAGCCTGGTCTACAAAGCAAATTCCAGGACAGTCAGGGCTGTTACACAGAGAAATCCTATCTCAAAAAACCAAATATATTTATGTATATAATGTGAAATAAAATGCAAAATTATATTGTGATATATGACAAGAATATACCAATGTCATCTGTTGTGTCTTCACTTTTCAATCAATGTTTTGTGTTTATAGCACAATGACACATAAAATATAATTTTATATTTGTTCTAAACTAAAAATAATCAAATTAAATATGATAAGTGAAAATCATTTAAGTTAAAATCCCACTCATGCTCAGTGTGGTGGTTTGAATGAGAATTACTCCCACAGACTCATGGGTGTGAACACTTAGTCATCCATTGGTGGCAGCTGCAGAGGGTTCCCCTTTTTATAACCTTTCTCAGCTTCTGTGTTAATTGAATTTAATGTGAGAAATAGGGAAAAATCAATTATCCTTGAAGTATCTTTTGTTTATTTGTATGATAGTAATAATTTAATCCAATAGGAGGGAAATCTCTGGTGGAATTAAATTTCAAATATGCGTCTTACTTATTTCATATGAACTTTTACACCTTGGATGTTTTTAAAGTATTAAGGTTGTACTTCTGCAAATCTAACCCATTCAATATTCAAGAATAGAATTTATCTAGAATATAAAGATTCATATTTCTTCTTATTTAAGATTCTTAGTGATTAAAATGGTGCTTAGTACTGAACTTAGTTGACTAAAGTTAAAAGTAAACTACAAAATGGAGTGCTCTTTTTCCCTTTAAAAATTAAATGTAAAAGGATCCATATGAGGGTTTTGCCTGTATGTACATATAATGTCTACCATTTGCATGCCAGGTACCTACAGTCCAGAAGAGGGTATCTGATCCCATGGAACTGGAGACACAGATGTTTGTGGGCCACAATGTGGGCACTGGGTACTGAACATGGGTCTTCTGCTAAAGTATCACATGTTTTTAAATGCTCAGTGAACTCTCCAGCCAGGTTTTTTTTTTCCATTTTAATTGGTTATTATGCTTGCATGCTTATATCCTATGAAAGCATATTGGCATATTGTAGCTGTTTCATTAGAGAATTTATGTAGATGGGGAATCTATAAATTATGCTAATAGTATTGTTTGATTGAAATTGAAAGTTGTCAACATGTGTAGCAGACTGCTACACAACCTTTATCAATTTTAGTTCATCGTCTTTAAATTTCCTGGATTTTTACATTTTGTCCTCATGTTAAATACAGAGAACTCATTTTGTTACTTTTGTCTTGAAAAGATAGGAATGTTTTAGCTTTAATCTGAAGCTTTCCTGCCATTATTAATCAAAAATTCTACCTGAGATTTAAAGGTAGAAGCAAAGGCCAGATACACATTACTAGCTCTCTCTCTCTCTCTCTCTCTCTCTCTCTATATATATATATATATATATATATATATATATATAGTCTTAATTTAGAAATTATACATATAACAAGCTATATATATAATTATATACATTTACATATATATATATATATAAAACCTTAATTTACTAATGTCTTTCTGCTATATTGAGGCTTACCATATTTTAATTTAATTTCTATTGCTTTTTTCTGAATAATTTATTATGGGTAGCTATGTACATAAAATAATAAATGGACTCAATCAGCTCTCCCTAAAAAATTGCTCCATTTCTTTTATTTTTATTTTTCCAATCTCACTGTGCAAACTTTTAAGTCTTGTTGACGTTTTATGGTTTGTATTTCATTTGAATGAGTACTTTCTTCTGACATAATAATGTCAATATGTAATGCTCAGTGATCTACCTTTTTCTCTAAGCAGGCAATGAGCTGAGAAATGTAAGTGGCTGGGCTGAAGAAAGCCTAAAGTGCCATGAGAAGTTCACTGGCAAATATCGAGACACTGAGGATGCTTTTGCTACTATTCATTATGACTTAAATGTGAAGTGCCCCCACAGGCTCCTTTGTTGATTTTTTTGGTCCCAAGGAGTTGATGCTAATTAGGGAGTTTTAGATAATGTTACTAGACTGTGCCCTGCTAATACATGAGCTCATTGTGAACTTGTCCTTGGGGCTGTATTTTACCTCAGCACTTTTCTCTTTATGTAAGTCATTATCTATTTATGTTTGCAGGATATCATGACCTGTACTGTTCTGTTTGTCATTCTCTTCCAACCAAGAATGACTAACCCCTAAAACATTGCAAACCAAATAGATGCTTCTCTATTTGTTTGTTTTAGGACAAAGGTGATATTATTGATTAATACCCTTAGAGGGAAGTGAAGAAAATGCTACTGGAAACTTGAATAAGGGATGTGATAGTTGATCTTGATTATTAATGATAAGCTATGGAACTACAGGGCAATACAGCTCTGAGTGTGTTTTCTGACACATTTAACCTGAGAGACTTGACTGAGTTATAGTTTTACAATGCTTAATTATACATACCCACTGCTAAAAGCCCTGGGGAAGGTTTCACCTGAAAAAAGGTAAAAAAGAAATGATAAGAAGATGGGATGATGATTAATTACATTAACCTTAAAGCACTGTGTAAGGTTATAATCCATAGTGTGAGAATATCCTGTTTGTCTTTTGGTGGTTTTAAGAAGCAAATACTGGCCGGGCGGTGGTGGCACATGCCTTTAATCCCAGCACTTGGGAGGCAAAGCCAGGTGGATTTCTGTGAGTTCGTGGCCAGCCTGGGCTACAGAGTGAGTTCCAGGAAAGGTGCAAAGCTACACAGAGAAACCTTGTCTCGAAAAACCAAAACCAAATAAACAAACAAAAAGCAAATACCTATGTTCTCAGTTAGATGTAAAGAAAATCACTTTGCAAAAAGCCAAGACCAGCCACTGAAGGATAGCACATGAGGAACTGGAGGCCTCACATTTGTAACTGACAACTGTTTCCCAAATTCTGTGCTGCTATCCTAGCTGACAATTTGATGCAGAAGTCAGGTACAGGTCACTGTGTGGAGACATCTTGAGTGTGATCAGTGTTGGCCTAAGTGAACCCTCTCCTCTTCTATCCTATGAGAACCCAGCAGGAAGGTGCCATATGTAAACTAGAGTGAGAATTCTCTACAGACAATAACTCTAGGAGCAACTTTCAGATGACAATTGTGAAAAACAGTCCTGTGTTGTTTTTAACCAACTGAGTTTATAGTATTGGGTTATAAACTCTCAAATGAAATAGGTCAGCACCCCAGAGAAACCAAATTTTCTCAAAAGCCACACAAATTGGGAAATGTCTCCTTACCTAGCCAAGCCTCAGCTTAAAACATAGGCCCTAAGAGAATTGAGGCAGAGGGATCAGGTAGACATGGAAAGACTTCTGTCCCATGGGAGTTACTGGAGGATGGGCACCTGATTGTAACTCTGATGTGGAAGGCACTACACTTTGATCAAAGATGAAACACTCCTAAATTTTATACTAATTGAAGAATAATTGCATAAAGTCATTCCACCTAACACACATTGAATGAAATCACTAATATTGCTTGTTAATGGAGTGTGTGTGTGTGTGTGTGTGTGTGTGTGTGTGTGTGTGTGTGTGAGAGAGAGAGAGAGAGAGAGAGAGAGAGAGAGAGAG
>CABHPR010143392.1:0-23651 GCA_902168415.1 Peromyscus melanophrys | reverse complement strand
CACATAGCTCTAAATTGGTGAGGGGTCCCAGACAGTAAACAACTGGCTGCACTTTGAGCAGTCAGAGTACGTGCAGAAAGGGAGCTACTGCAAAGACTATGTCTTTTTTTCATGGCTCTCCCAGAGACTGCTTGCTCAAGTCTCAGGAAACTGAAATTGAGGCCTGATCTCTGAGAGAAGACTGAGCAGCCAGTTATGGCATCTGCTTGGTCCTTTCACTGTGAGCTTGGGTTAATTGTTTCTGTGGGGGGTGTGTGTGTGTGTGTGTGTGTGTGTGTGTGTGATGTCCTTATCCTCCTGGATCATACATTTCTTGCTACCTCTCTTCAGCAGGATTCCCTGAGCTAAGCCCAATGCTTGGTATGGGTCTCTGCATCTGTTTCCATTAGTTACTGGATGAAGGCTCTCTGATGACAATTGGAGTAGTCACCCATCCCCTGCACTTCATGTGGGCAAGACTGACTGTAGGTCAATGGTTGTGCAGCCTAGGCAGTTTCTCAATCTCTCCATTGGAAATCCCACTCTGTCACAGGATATGGCTAGTTCAGGCTACCCATCCACCATTGCTAAAAGTTTCTGTAAGGCAAAGGACACTGTCAGTAGGACAAAAGAGTAGCCTACAGGATGGGAAAAACATCTTCACCAAACCCATAATGGATAGAGAGCTGATCTCCAAAATATATAAAGAACTCAAGAAACTAGAAGTGAACAAACCATATAATCCAATTTTAAAAAATGAGGTAAAGCTTTAAACAGAATTCTTAACAGAAGACTCTCCAATGGCAGAGATACATTTAAAGAAATGTTCAACATCCTTAGTCCTTAGGGAAATTCAAATCAAAACTGCATGGAGATTCCATCTTATACCTATTGGAATGGCTAAGATCAAAAACTCTGATAACAGCTCATGCTGGAGAGGATGTGGAGCAAGAGGAACACTCCTCCACTGCTTGTGGGAGTGCAAACTTGTACAGCCACTTTAGAAATAAATATGGTGGTTTTTCAGAAATTTGGAAATCAATCTACCTCAAGACCCAGAGATACCACTTTTGGGCATATACCTAAAAGATGCTCCATCATACCACAAGGATACTTGCTCAACTATGTTCAAAGCAGCTTTATTCATATTAGCCAGAACCCCAGACAATCTAGCAACATATTAATTTGGAACTTTAAATATATAGGATAGCTTATGAAATATATTTTTGTGTTTTACAATAAAAATGAAAAAGTGAGAATTATTAGTCTCTTAAGAGAGAAGAAGAGAAAAGGAAAACATTTTTGATTGAAAAATCCTTTTTATTTTTCATGAAAATTCTTTATAAATATTTGCATGTATTATCATAATGATATAGAATATTATCACGAAGCTCTAAGAAAGATATGTTTTTCTAAAATAAAGGAAAACATATTTAATGTCACCAAGTAATTAAGAATTACATTGTGAAATGATATTTTCATTTGTGATTGTTTTCATCATTGTATTTACTAAAACACAACTGAATGCAATAACAAAATGATAGTTTTTTCTAATTAGTAATCTTTAAATTCATTTGACAATATGTCACCAATAAGAAGAGAATCTTGGACTATTAAATAAATATGTGTTTTTAGGATGGAATGTTGTCATAGAATTGTGTTCCCTAATTTGTATCTAGGATTAGATGAATCAAGAATGCAGATTCATTTTCATTGTTTTTCAGAGAACATACATACAAATGCTGACATGGATCACATGACCTAGGGAAATATCTTGCTCTTTCAATGTTCTTTCTGAAAGATAATACCTCCATTACTCAGCTCCATTTGTCTTTAATAATAAAATACAAAGACAAATATGCTTAATGCCTTTCTCAGCCATCCTCTGAGAACCTTCTTTCTGCAGCAGATGGGAACAAACACAGAGACCCACAGCCAGACATTATGAAGAGAATGAGAGATTTTGGAACATTCTGTTTCCTAAAAGTTTTTGTTTTGAAATTTCATATATACATATAATGTTATTTAATCAAATTTGCACACCCACCCCCCCCCCACACACACACAAATGCTTACACCACATACCCCCAAACACACATCTCTTTCCCTCCAACTGCTCCCATACACCCACTCACTACTACCAGTAGGGTGTTCTTGGTGTGTTTAAAAGAAGCCACTCATTCGTTGTATAATATATTCAATCCATCACAATCCTTTTTCTCCTGTATAAATAAACTGTATCTGTAGTTTGTACTTATTTTACTCCATCTATTAAGTCTATCACTGTTAGTACTTGTTTTGAAGAATGTATCCATCACAATCCTTTTTCTCCTGTATAAATAAACTGTATCTGTAGTTTGTACTTATTTTACTCCATCTATTAAGTCTATCACTATTAGTACTTGTTTTGAAGAATGTATCCCCTGTGGGAGCCCGTTTTCAGGTAACTCATGGCTTTACCGAGCAGGTCTGCATAGAGAGGATGATTGCACCACTGGCCTGAGTGCAGGTGTCTGAGATGGTGGTCTGCACTTGGCTGTGCTGGGGCGCGGGGAGATCTTTTGCTCCACCTCTTGGAGTCTCTATAAATGTCTTAGGGCACAGACAGTCAGGGCTCGTTGGAATAGGTTCCAGGCTCTCTCGAGGCTATCCTTTATTTTCTATCTGTTTATCTCCCAATCTAAATCCTTCTATCTAATATTTCCTGCTGCTTGCCCTCAAGAAAACTTTGGGGAACTGTGGGGTTGGTGGGTAAACGCCCCGCAGAATCCCCTAAGCAGGCATCTGTGTGTCTGCCTTTTTAGGCAACTACAAACAAAATTACTGACAGCAACTTTTCTTAAGTTCACAACTTGACACAAGTTATTCTTATTCTCCAGTAAAATTGCTGGTATTACTTTAAATAAAAGACAGAAAACAAACAACAACAAATGTATAAAGCTCTCCAAAGTCCAGTAACCTTTGATTTCCCCTCTGTTATCCTGATGTCTTTGCTGCTCTACAGTATTTAATTATAGTGATCCATTGTTATGAGTGGAACACCTCAGGCACACTTTCTCCTCTACATCAGTCCTTTGATGACTTTCTTATTTTCTTCGCATGTACAAAGGCATCTTTTTCCTTTTGCTTATCTGACTATCAATAATGTGAACTTGGTATGAAATTGTACCAAAACTCTAGCCACTAGTTCTGGAATATTAAGTGTGGGTTTCAGTCACAAAATGCAGGAATTGCTGTACCTATTTCTTTAATCCCAAATATGTATTTATTTAAGTATTTATTTTTTTAAAATATTTATTTGTGAGAGGGCACACATGACACAGAGTTCATGTGGACACTGCGAGGTAACTTGCTAGAGTCAGTTCTTTCCCTTAACCATGTGTATCCCAGTCAGTGAACAAACTCACATGATGAGGTTTCTTGGCAGGTGTCTTTACCCACTGAACCCGCTCGTCATCTCCTTTGGGATTTTTTGTTTATTTGTTTTTATAATTTAGATATTCATCTTCTGTCAGATGTATAACTAGAAAGGGCCTGTTGCCCATTCTGTAAGCTGTATCTTCACTGGCTTGTTTCCTTTGTTGTACTAAAGCTTTATAATTTAATGAGGTCCTATTTATTAACTGTTAATATGTTAATTGATATTTGTTAATTTTTTTGTTTTTTCCCACAAATAGCTGTAGTTCTGCTCAGAAATGCTTGCCTTTGCCTCTACCTTGAAATGATTTATTTACTTTTCCCTTTGTTTCAGAATTTCATGTCTAAATATGAAAATCTTTAATTCATTTGGGGGTGATTTTTTTTTACATGAAACACAGGGATATGATAGATTCATACTTCCTCAGATGAGTATCCAATTTCCCCAGTACAGGTTGTTGTAGTATCTTTAAGGTTTATTTTTTTCATCTTTGTCAAAAATAAACTGACTGTTCATATGGATGTAACTGTATCCTGTATTTTCTACATTGATCAGTGTGTGTGTGTTTGTGTCAACAACATGGTGTTTTTGTTCCTAAGAATCTGTATTATAACTTGAAATCAGGTATGGTGAGATACTTCCAGTATTATTCATTTTGCTTAAAAATTGCTTTGCATATCTGTGGTTTTTTGTGCATTTATATAAATTTTATACAAATACATACATATATGGAATATTAGAATGGCATTTCAATATCATTGAGGATTGAAATAAATATGTAGATACCTTTTGATCTTAAAGTCATTTTTTACAGTGTTAATTCTTTCAACCTATAAACACAGTTTATAGTTTATTTTTCCATCTATTTGCATTTTCATTTTTTTATTGTTTAAAGTGTTCAGTATAGTTATTTCACTTCCTTGTTGGATTTATTCCAGTATGTTTTTTGACTGTAGTTATGATTAGAGTAATTTTTCCAGTGTGTTTCTTTGGTCGATAGGAAAGGTCTATAGGAATTGTCTATAGAAAGGATCCATAGGTAGGGTATTTACAAATGGTTCTTTTTTATTTAACTTAATTTTTGTATATGCATTAGCACCTTAAAATTTTGTGGATTATATTTGCCTTAATCACGGAAAAAAGTATAAAACAACTCAGAAGAACTCTGAAGTTGCATCAGAAATACCAGGGTTTTGGATATATGTTTTTTAAAAAGTATATTATCTCAATTAAGATGCCAGATACTCTCAAAACTTTCCTATATTTAAAAAAAATATTATCATTCAGAATTCCTTCAATGCTTGCAGTAAACAGAAATGAAAACAGAAGAGGAACTTTATAGTTCCTGGATTTACCAAGTGATTATCTTAAAATGTTTCTATATGGACTACAGGGATGGCACAGGAATTCTGAGTTCTTCTTGCTCTTGCAGAGACCAGGGTTCTTTCCCATCTTCTGCATGGTCTCACAACTGTTTCTAGTTCACGTTCAGAGGAGTCAGGGCCCTTTTCTGTCAGCTTGCTGCTTCGTGCCCATATGAGGTACACATCCATATGGCCAGTCAAACACACATACACATAAATGTTTTTAAAAGAAAGTGGTTTAACCATGATCAATTACGGTATCTAGCTTTCTTTTAAGACAAAAGCAAATCAGACCAACATATCATTACACTTTGTTTCAAATATTCAAAAATGTACAGATAAAACCCATTCCACCCATGTGAGACAGATGCTTCATGCACTCACTCATTTTGTTTTGGAAGGAACTGAAAATAGCAATATAAGAAGTTCCTGATGGTATAGATAAAAAAGTTAATAGGAGTTTATAATAGAAAACATGAATTGAATAAAAGTATAAGTTGTTTTAGACAAAAAGGTAGTATTCGAGTTGTATAAATTACAGATATAACTAAATGTAAATTTAAAACTAGGATATGTTTGAGTGTATTTTCCCAAACACCGAGTGATAAGTTTCAGTCCTCCAGCAGTGAGTAATGCCGAGGACAAAATAAGTCAGATCGGGCAAATTAATAAATCCAGTTTTAATCTGAGCAAAGCAAAGCACCTCCCGGGTGGCCCTCAGAGGGGAGAGAACACAAAGAGAACACAGCAGGTATGGCAATAGCCTGTAGGTGTGGTCCTGACCAGCCCCAAGGAGAAGGGGAGAAACTGAGTCTAGGTGGCTTTCTTAGGAGCAGGGTCTGAGGAGAGAGAGAGGTGGGGCTTCTATCTAATCATCCCAGACTCCTTGGTGCTGGCAGGAATTCCAGCTAAACTGTGAGGTTTTCATGTATGTATCCATTAATAGTCACAATAGTTCTTGAAAAAAATCCAGGAGTCTTTGTCTAGAATAAAAAAAGATAAGTTTTTGTTTGTCTTGTTTTGTTTTGTTTTGTTTTGTTTTGTTTTGTTTTGTTTCAGGTCACTAAGCCAATCAGTAATGGGTCCAATATTTGAACTATGAGTTTTCTTGCGTCATGATTTATCCATAATCACGGCACTAAGGGAAGACTGATAGAGGAATGGCTTGGTTTGATACTATTGAATCAGTCTTTAGAACAGAGTTATTATTACAGCAGATGAGGGAGGGGAACAGGAATGCCAGCCCCCTAGCTGAGGACTTACTGACAATTGATGACTGTTAGGACAGAGAGGCAATTTTCTCTAGGGATGTGGTATCTGGAAGGTTAAACATGCTCCAGAAAATGAGCCCACACACATGAATATAGGAGAAAAACTAATTGGACTTAAAGCACAACTTATAAAATAAAAAGATACACGAAGCCAGGCAGCAGTGACACATGCCTTTAATCCCAGCACTCGGGAGGCTAGGCAGATCTCTATGAGTTTGAGGTCAGCCTGGTCTACAGAGTGAGATCCAGGACAGGCAGCAAAACTACATGAAGAAACCCTGTCTGGACCAAAACAAAACAAAACAAAACAAAACAAAAAATGTAAAAAAAAGACACAAATTTCAGAGGGGGAAAGGAGGTAGGAGGCCTCAGACAGGAGTAAGAAGAGTGAACACTGTTTACATGTACGAAATTCTCAAAGAGTAAATAAAAATCCTTATATTTTGAAAAAGAAAAATGTCATCAATGTATTTAACATCATTGACTTAGAATAACACTCTGGGAGAAGAGTATGCATGACTTCTCTGTTGAACCTCTAGAGAGTCTGTAACAGCTTTTTGACAGGGGATATCAGAAGGTATAGGCGAACACAAGAGTGGAGTCTTGGCAATTTATATTCTGGGCAAGTGGAAGTCAGCAGGCATTTCATAATAGGAAAGTACCATAGTCATATAAATTGGTTGAATATATAAATAAATTTATATGACATTGGGTAGATATTTTATTGTTGAGAACTTTCCCTCAAATTGGATATCCATTATTGTATTTATCATTAAGCTATATATAAACAGAAAAATCATTCTAAATACATGTTCTTTATAAACAAAACACATTTTAAAAATAGCTCATTAAAATCACTAGTAAGATACCTCGGTTTCATGACACACTATTTTTCTGCAAATGAATTTCTAAAGTTATTGAAATGAGAACGTTTTCTATGGTAGAGAGGTGTTTGGAGCAACATCTGTTTAATCCACAATTTTTAAATTCCATCTTCATCTCTTTCTTCATTAGGTATTCATCTGGAGTTTAAAAAAATAAAGCCCATCTGCATTTTCTTTTTTCCCCTTCCCAGTACCAATTTTATATTTCCTGATGTGCTTAACTTTGCATTAATAGTGGCATGTGCTTGTCATCAGATAAACATGTCCCCTAAATCATAGAATAGGTGACACAGATCCTTCACATTGCTTAGTTCTCACCTCTATTCCTCTTGCGAAAGCACTCTTTGAAGAAAGGGCCAGATGATTTCCCTCACACTCCTGAAGAGCATAAGATTGGCAGCTTGCATTCAGTTTCAACACTCATTGAGTGGCTATTTCTTATATCTCCCTCGAGTTAGGGTGCCAGGTATATTTATCCCCAAAACATACACAGAAAATAACTTCTCAGTCTGTGCTTCCTTAGCAAGTCACTATGCAGAAGTCTGGCAGGCTGAGTTCATGCACTGAATAACTCCTCAGCACTGGGTTATTTGCTGCAATTGAAATGGGGTCAGGGAGTCTCTTGAATTCACCATGCCACACCAATTACTCTGATTCCCTTTTTAGTGCTGGCTAGGTTGGTGCAATTAGCAAGCCAGAAACGGTACCATTTCAGGGGTCATTTTCACACTCTGTAGCTGGAGCAATTACTACTATACTGAGCTCAAATGAAATTCCTTTCACTGACCTTTCAGGCTCAGGCCATAGCATTTCCTTTTCATTTTATTGCTGTGTCTGCCTCCACTCTGCCTGCAGAACTCACAGATAACAATGCTTCAGGAGTCCAACTTGCATTGTTGAATGTAAAGCCATTCTCAGGACCTTCTGTTTACATCTTCTCTGTCATTGGTCTATGATCACCTGTGCTGATACGTTCACTCCTAGTTTTGCCAAAGCTAAAATAATGTCCTTAGAGGACTAAATGATTAGGAAATTATTGCTTTTGTTGCTCTGGATTTCTCATTTATAAAAATTAAAATTAAAAAATTAAAATATATTTATTTTGTTGACTATTTTAGGAATTGTTTTCACTTTAGCTTGTTATTATGAACTGAGAATATAGTTTTCAATTCCACAACTATTCCATATTTGCACTTGAATGTTACCCAGGGTCCAATTTGAGCACTCGTCCAGATAGTTCCTTAAAGATAGGAAAAGGAAAATATGTGTGGCAGGAAGTTTTCACAAGATCATCTTTCCATTCTAACAATGCCTATCTATCCATTTTCAGATTGTGTAAACATATACCATATTCCACTAAGGAAAAGAAATCTTTAGGCATGTGATTAAATTTAGTGATCTGAAGACCAGGTGCCTATTCTCAATGGATTATCTAGATGGGATATTCTGTTCTAGTATGTCTTAATAAGTAAAGAAATTTTGTCAGTTGGAGATGGAGTGCAGAGTTATTAAAAGTGGGAGGACTTAGCTGCTTAGTTCTGGTTCTAAATGTAAAGATCAGCCAGTCAATAGGAATATAGGTGCCTTTGTGGTGGGTGGGCTTTACACTAACAATTAGCAAGGAAAGAAAAATGAGGGAATCTAACCCTAGCACCTGGTCTGCCAACCTGCATGAGACTGAAAGAGCATTATCCAAGCCTCTAGAGAGGAACAGAGCAGTTTTCATGATGTGCTCTCACGAAACTTTGAGCAGAGGACACACCTGCATCATGTTCGACCTGATCTTCTGACATACAAGAGTGTGAAACACTACTGTTTTGGTTTAAACCAGACAATTTTAGACATATGTTTCAACCACTATAGAAAATTTCTACGTTTTGAATGGTGACACCAAGACAAGAAGTTATCTAAGGTGTGGAAATCACTATGGAACTGGCAAGCGGGATTCTGGGAGGCATTTTAAGCATAATAAAGGAAAGAAAGCAATCACCAAGTTAGCATGTAGATTTAGTAATGTTGTAGAATATCCCTTTACACTATGTGAAGACATGTCACTGTGACTGGTTTAATAAAACCTGAGCGGCCAATAGCTATGAAGGATTTCCAGGCACAGAGGACACTGGAAAGAAGAAGGGTGGAGATGCTAGACAGACAGAGAGGAAGACATGTATGAGGACAGGTAAATACCATGAATCATATGGCAACACATAGATGAGTAGAATTGGGCTAATTTAACATATAAGAGCTATTGGGCAAGCAAGCTATGGGCCGAACTTTCATAATTAATAAGTAGTCTCCATGTCCTGATTTCGGAGCTGGCAGGCGGGACACAGAATGACTCTGTACAGAGTAAATAAAATGACTTACCTACCTGGGAACTGTATACAATAAGACATGGAAAGTGGGTCTGTGAAGATGTATTTAAATTTATAGACCTTAATATAAAAACATTATGTACGTCAAATGTGGTTAATGTGGGTCCTTAAAAGCCCAAATCATTCTTCAGTTTGTCAAAAGAAAGACTAGAAATGAATGTCAGAGAAGAAACTAGTTTTTGTTGCTGCTTTTGAAGTTGAAGAGAGAAACATGAGTAGAAACACAGGGTGAAATATGGCTCTAAGAGGTGCAACTAGACGGACTTTATCCTGTTGTCACTTGAAGCTAAATTCCGCCAAAAAAAAAAATGATAACTAAATGGATCTGAAATAGAGAGAAGAGAGTACACAGAATTAAAAGCTTGAAGGAGCCGGGTGGTGGTGGCGCATGCCTTTAGTCCCAGCACTCGAGAGGCAGAGGCAGGTGGATCTCTGTGAGTTCTAGGCCAGCCTGGTCTAAAGAGCAAGATCCAGGACAGGCACAAAAACTACATGGAGAAACCCTGTCTCAAAAAAACGACCAAACAAACAAAACTAAAACAAAAACAAAATAAAAAGCTTGAAGGAAACTTCTAAGGACTAATGAGTATGCTCAGACTTTCAACAGAGGAACAGGGTCAGTATCATGATTTTTTTTTGAAAGATATCAAGACAGATTTGTCAGTGTTCCCATACTCAGTAACATTATACATTTTAGGATTAATGAAAATTTCTGAAACAGAGGATTATAATGACTGTAGATAATTATGATTCTCAATGTCTTGTTTTGAAATAAGGAGAGCCATGATGTTCCTCTGTTTAACAGCACTGAATGAGCTATAGCAGAGAATGTGTACATAGTGGTGTGAGGGTTGGAAATGGAGCTTAGGTGTAGAGTGATTGCTTGACATATGTGAGGTCATTTGTTGACTCCAAGCATGTCAGATAAAAGGGAAATAATTTACATTGATACCACAATCTGTTGTTAATTAGGCAAATGTTTGAGAGTTGGGGTGCCTATAATTTCTTAGCATGACTCTGGAAGAACCTACTGTTGCACACACCATTGTTTCTTTCTCTGGGATTTTAGAATGTATTTTTTTTGGTATAATTATCGAAGTTTTGGAAACAGATAGATTAGTAACTTAAAAGCAGTAAAAGGCTAATAAAAACACTATTGTCGGTCTAGCAGGATCTAGCAAAAATTTACACTGGCCTGTTTAGTCATTCCTCAATTTTTTTGTTTACATTTCATTACATACATAAATATTAAATATTTAGGATGATAAATATAGCTTAGAAATAACTTAAAAGTTATATTTTTCTTCTAATTTTCGAGGCTAGGACCAAACTCAGGGTCTTATGCATGTTAGGCACACTCTTTCTACCACTGAGGTTCAGTGACACATTTCTTAATTGTTTTTTCTTTTAGTTGAGTTAGGAACTTACTGAGTCACCCTATTTATTTTTGAACATATTTTGTATGTCAGGGAAACTGAACTCATGACCCAATACTATTGTCCTCATTATATCCCGATGTAACCGTTAACCACTCTTATTTACAGAAAATATGAGTTTAACAGATTATTATAGCCACTTGATTTTGTGATTTTTATTATTGTAATCATGCACTTAAGACATAAATAATAGTCTTATCTTTTAGGAACTTGAGTATGACAGGTTTTATTCTTTATGTGTAAATATATTTATTCAAGTATGTAATTGGGAAATCTAAACTTTCAGTTATTCAATTACTTTTCATTTCTGTGTAGACTTTTTGATAGTTGATTGATAGCTCCTATTAGGGTGGAGAGATTTCTTGCTATGAATATGCATGTGTGCTCCTGAAAGCAGACATGTTTAGTTTTGTTTTAATATCCACAGTGTCTTCTTCGTGCATTTGCTTGAGTAGCTTCAGATGTTGTTACAGCATGGTGAACCATAAATCATTAATTTATTGTTCTTGTTAGCAGCATTTTCTAAACTGACCAGTTAAAAACATGAACAAATCCACAAGTTTCCCTCTAATAGTGCTGTTGTGTGGGTTACATTGACACCATGAGCCATTTTGCACATATCAAATTAAGTCATCAGTTCTAAGGTCATCCCCAGATTTTACTTTAAAAGTTGCAAGGTAGACACTTGAAGAAGTATCTTTATTGAAGTAAGCAAAATGGAAACTTTAGGGAGTAAGGTTTTTTCATTGTTTGTTTCTTGTTTATTTTTTTATTTTTTGTTTGTTTGTTTTTCGAGACAGGATTTCTCTGTGTAGTTTTGTGCCTTTCCTGGAACTCACTGTGTAGCCCAGGCTGGCCTCAAACTCACAGAGATCCACCTGGTTCTGCCTCCCGAGTGCTGGGATTAAAGGTGTGCGCCACCACCGCCCGGCTGTTTCTTGTTTATTTTTTAAGACAAGTTCTCATATAGTCCACATCAACCTCCAACTTGCTATGTAGCTCAGGATAATTTTAAATTGATTTTTCAGCTTCCAACTCCCAAGCTCTGGTATTACAGACATGAACCACCATACATATTTGGGAATAAGTTGTATATAGTAAAAAAGTTAAAGTTTCTGTGATAGCAAATTAGGAATGACTGATGATGGTTTTATTGGACTTAATTTTGTAAGTTATATTTTCATTAATTGGACATATTCTAAAATTATAAAAATATTACAAGAAACATGGTATAAGTTTGTACTCATAAATTTAAGAAAGAAAACTGACTCCCCCTTTCTCAGCAGTGACCAGTTTCCAATAATGCCTCAGCTAATGGTGGAACTTTATGCCCACTTTCCCTCTTCATGATAGAATTTTCGTCTGGCTTGAGTTTGCACAAGTTCTGTGCTGGAAACCCTTTTAGGTTGACCATGACACAGTGGATATCCACACACTCAAGAGTATGTAAGCAGCACAAAGGAATAATAATGGAGACATAAAATTGAATGTCTATAGGATGGGAGATGTATCTGGGAGAAGTCTGGAGAGAGCATGAATACAGTGAGGACGGTAAGAGGAAAGAGCAAATACAACAAGAAGTGACTGTTGAAATTCTCCACGAATTAGCAGAACAAAAGAAGAAGCTCTCCATGAAAAGTGATACATAATTTCAAGAAAATGTGTATTTGTTTTTAAATGATGATGAATGATGTCAAGGTTTTAGGAGTTTATTGATATGTATTAAGCAAAACATTTAAGACAATACCTTTTCTTTCTAATCAGAGGCCATTGATGAATCACATGGCCAGTACTCATAAAAATTATTAGCCCCATCAAGACATTGAAATTGTCATAGCATTATATTCAGCAGAGCAAGATGGACTAGGAAATAATCCATATATAGGTTGTGTATATTTTCTTCATTGAGTTAATGCATAAGTTATCAATCTTGTTAATGGCAAAATTATCAGGATTATAAATATGAATGCATCCATAGTTTGTTTTATATGGCATTTAAATATTTTAGACTCGTGGACTTGTAATTTTTTTAAATGTTTATCATTTTTGGCAAGGATTAATAGAAGAGTGCTAGTGTAAGAATTCTGGCATTCATATATGAGTCCTAAATCTAAAATCTTTACTCTCCCGTTTGGAGCAAAGGCTACACAAACCTGTAAAATAATAAATGAAGTCATCTTATTCCATCTGATTTAATACATTGATATCGTCTTGGTAGCTTAAACAACAGACATTCATTTTTCACAGATTTGGCAACTGGGAAGCATGGTATTAGGAGAGCAGCATGGTCAGATTATATTGGGGCTCCATTCCTCAGTTTTAACTATCTTTTTGAGAAGAATAGAGAGAAGGCGAGAGTAAAAAGGGAGAGAAGAAGAGAGAGAGACACAGAGAGGGAGAATGTTTACTCATGTATCTCTTCTCAACAATTTACTAATTCACTAATTTCACAATGGATTCTCTCTTCTAATGGCCTAGGACCCAACTATCTTTCAATGGTCCTGTTGTCAAATAGTGTGACATTGAACATTAGCGCTTCAACATGCAGATTTGATCTGAGTAGTTTAAGTTTATATGACATGGTTTCAAGATAATATGTGTAGGATTCATCACAAAAAAAGGAGGGTATGACTTTTAAAAGAAATTCACTTTAATAAAAATATTTGTGAAACAATGTAAATAAATAATAGTTTTATATTATTTATTGTAATATGTAAAATTAATATGTAAATATGTGTATTTCTTATTTAATAAAAACTGAAGCATAGCTAATTTTACTTCTCCTCCGAACTTGTATATTCTAAGATTTTAGAACATCCACCCATTGCTGCTAGCTGCTGTCGTAGTTCATCCATCATCACCATAACAAAAGACCAGATGTAAGCTATTTTGATAAACAGGCATTTATTGCAGCTCATGCATCTGCAGGTGCAAGGTTGAGAGTCCGAATATTCTGAAGAACTTGATGGAAGATTCCCATGATGTCTCAGGGCATACCAAGGAAACAAAAAGTCAGCATGGGTGTGTCTATGTGTTTGATGTCCTTTCTCCATCTGTTTTAATTGAGAAGAGATTATTTTCTTATACAATATATCCTGATTATAATTTCCCTTCTCTCTGTTCCTCCCAATCCCTCCATACCTCTCCTCACTGGCAAATCTCTTTCTTGAAGTGGCAAACAAAGGGCCTGCATGGATTTACACTAGGTCCTCTGCATATATGTCATGACTGCTTGGAGTGCTTGTGAGACTCTTAACTGTGGAAGTGGGTGTTTCTCTAACTCTTTTTCACTGTCTTGGGACCCTTTTTGTCCTATTGGGTTGCAGTTTCAATATGAGCACTTTTGCACTGTCATATTATATCTTGTTTTCTCATAGCTGGCTGTCATCTCTTGGAGATCTTCTCTTTTCTGAAGAAAAATGGAAGGGGAGTAGAGCTGTTGGAGAGAGGAGTTGAGAAGAGATAGGAGAAGAAGGAGGTGAAACTGTGGTTGGGATGTATCGTATGTGTGCAGAATCTATTTTCAATTAAAAATAATAAGTAAAAATGAGAATTGTTAAGATTTAAAATGTCATCTTGGTGGATTGTTCCTTTATGAGTATTCTGTGTCCTCCATTTCTTTTGATTAGTTTTGGTGTGAAGTCTATTTTGTTAGATATTAAAATGGCTACACCAGCTTGCTTTTTAGGACCGCTTGCTTGGAAAATCTTTCTCCAAACCTTTACTCTTAGGTAATCACTATCATTGATGTAGTGGTATGTTTCTTGGATACAGCAGAAGGATGGATTCTGTTTTCACTTCCATTCTGTTAGTCTTGTGTCCTTTCAGTGGGGGAATTGAGACCATTGATATTGAAAATATCAAGGAACACTGACTGTTAATTCTTGTTGTTTTTGTTGGTGGTGGTGGTGGAGATGGTGGTGAAGGTAGTGTTGTGTACTTGTGTGTGTGTGTGTTTGTGTGTGTGTGTGTTTGTGTGTGTGTGTGTGTGCATACTTCACTTCTTTTGGTTATGTTGGTGTGACATTATTTATTTCCTGTCTTTTTAAACTCCTAAATTTAACTCCTTTAGGTTGGAACTTTCCTTCTAGAACCTTCTGTATGATTGGATTTAAAGAAAATTTGTTTAAGTTTGACTTTACCATGGGATAAGTTATTTTATATATCTATGGTTATTGAAAGTTTCCTGAGTATAGTAGTCTGGGCTGGCATCTGTGGTCTCTTAAAGTCTGCAATGCATCTGGCCTGGCCCTCCTGGCTTTTAGAGTCTCCAATAAGAAGTCAGGTGTAATTAAAATACTTCCGAATTTATATGTTATTTGGTCTTTTGGGGTTTTTTGTTTGTTTGGTTGGTTTGGTTTAGTTTTTCTAGACAGGGTTTCTCTGTGTAGTTTTGGTACCTGTCCTGTATCTTGCTCTGTAGACCAGGCTGGCCTTGAACTCAGAGAGATCCAACTGGCTCTGCCTCCCGAGTGCTAGGATTAAAAGCATGTGTCACCACTGCCCTGCTGTTATTAGGTCTTTTTCCATTCAGATTTTAATATACTTTCTTTGTTCTGTATATTTAGTGTTTTGATTATTATGTGGCAACTGGAATTTGTTTTCTGATCTAACCTATTTGGTGTTCTCTGTGTTTCCTCTACTTTTATACTCATGTCCTTCTTTAGGTTAGGAAAGTTTTCTTCTATGATTTTGTTGAAAATATTTTCTGGGCCTTTGAGCTGGGATTCTTTTCCTTCCTCTATTCCTATTATTCTTAGGTTTGGTTTTTTCATAGTGTCCCAAATTTCCTGGATGTTTTTAGATTTGTGGTTATTGTTGACTGATGTATCCATTTCTTCAATCATATCTTCAATACCTGAGATTCTCTCTTCCTTCTCCTGTGTTCTATTGATGAAACTTTCTTCTGTAGTTTCTGTTCAAATTCCTCAAATATTCCAGAATTCCCTCATTTTTTGTTTTCTTTATTGCTTCTCTTTCCATTTGCAGGTGTTGAAGAATTTTATTCCTTTCCTTCAATCATTCATTTGAATTTTTTGAATGGATTTACTCATCTCCCCCAATATTTTCCTTGTGTTTTCCTGAATTTCTTTAATTGATTTATTCATTTCACCTTTAGAAACCTATATTAATGTCATACAGTTGGTTTAAAGGTCTTTTCCTGGGGTTCACCTATCTTGGAATACGCAGTGACTGCTGTGTTAAGAAAGTTGGCCTCTAGTAGAGACATATTGCCCTGGCTCTTTTTGATTTTTTTTTTATGGTGGTGTATAAGCACCTGGTTTTGGGATGATTATAACTCCAGGTGCCGATTTCTGTGTTTGCCTTTGTTGGGTAGGTGTTTTTGTTCCTTGGTTTCTGTTTCCTCTCTGGATTTTTAGAGAATTTGATGTCTGTGTATTACCTGTTTTACTGTCTTGCTCAGCTGATATGTCCACAAAGAATGCCTGTTGGTGTTGAAGGTTAGGATTAAGTGATGAACAGTGTAGGGATATTAGAAGGGGATGGTCAGGGGGATCCACAGGAGATGTGGACAGCTGGCTGGAAGATGCAGCTGGTGTTCTGTTGTAGTGTTAATGATGGGACTGAGGGATTCTTTCTGGTGGAATAGAGAGAGAGAAGAGAAGGTCTGAGGGTAGTCTATCTGGTTTCCTGACAGGTGTGGCCTCTCTCCTTTTTGCTATATACATTCACAAGGATTCAGTCATGAAGCTATACCTAATGACTTTTATTCTAATCATTTCTCTATGGTCTTAAATCTAAACAGAAGAGGAAGATTAAGTTTCTATTCTCATAATGCCTCCCAAAGGGGATTAAATTTAGCATGAACTAGAGGAAGTACCATATTCAAACATTACATTAGCCATATAATTAACATTTAATGAATAGATGTCTCAAATTAATTATCATGGTTGCATATTCCTGTAATCCCTGAAGTCAGTAGGCAGGAGGAGGCATTAAATTCTAGTCTCGGCTACTCAAAAAGAAAGATATCTAGACTGATAGTCTTCCTTTGGGGCGTATTTTGACATTTGAATTTTCATTTGCAAGGGCATGTAGTTAATTTTTATTGAACTCTACTACATACTATTCACTGAAAAGTTTGGAATGTCTGAATGAAGTAATTAAATAAGTTTACAAACTTTGATATAATAAGAACTTACAGTGTCATTGGAATGTAGATTTGGTGTGAATCACTACACAACTGAATAAATATAAAATATTATCAACGAAAACATAAAAATAGAGCCCAAGGGAAGAGCAGGAAGGGCTTCATTGTGAAAGAAACCAGGGCAATGAAAGAGAGAAAAAGAAAGCTGAGTATACCATTGAAGAGGGTGGGGACACTTCAAACTGAAGGAATGGTCTGGGTCATGAGAGAAATCAACCAGTTCAGAAATGAGAAGTGCAGAGTACATGGAGTTTGTGAACAGAGAAGTCTTTAAGATGATAAAGTTTGAGATTAGGGGCATCGAGAGCACAAAGAGATGCCAAATGCCCATTTTGGACACTAAATCTGTGCTTGATCTGCTACAGTAGGTACCATCTGTACAGGAGACAACATCTTCTTTCTTGTAGTGATGACTTATCATATTCTGGTTATCTAGCAAAGAGTCATTCGATCATTGTATAAAATAACTATAGATGCAATTAAAATAATAATTCAGTATATTATTAAGACTCTAGTTAGGTTATAAAATTAATCAAAAGGAGACTAAATGCTAATGATATGACATGAAGATATATGGGCATATGTGTTTAATCCATGGCTGGAGCCTGACTTCATGAGAAGGCCTATGGAAGAAACTGAGAGCTTGCATCTCTGGGCAGGTACATATAAAATGCAAGCTAGAAAGCAGAAGCACATGAATTATTTTTGTGGCAATTCAGTGTTATTATTTCTGTGTTGATAGAAATAACTTCTCTCTCTTTCTTTCCTTCTTTTTTTTTTTTTTTTTTTTTTTTTTTTTTTGGTTTTACGAGAGAGGGTTTCTCTGTATAGTTTTGGTGCCTGTCCTGGATCCTGCTCTATAGATCAGGTTGGCCTCAAACTCACAGAGATCCACCTGGCTCTGCCTTCAGAGTGCTGGAGTTAAAGGTGTGTGCCACCACTGCCCGGTGAAATAACTTCTCTTTAATTATCATATAGAGCAAAGCAATCTATTTTCTCAATTTGTATTATAATTTATCTCCTAGAAATTTTTTGTATAAATTAAACCTTGCCGCAAAGCTACACAGAGAAACCCTGTCTCGAAAAAAAAAAAAAAATTACACCTTGCAATAATGTGTTTGATTCTAATGGTCCCTTAGATGTTTTGATATTCTCAAATAGTTACAAGTAAGACTTTATGTATGTATCTTCTTGGTTTAATTCAAAAATCACACTAATGAAAGCCTATTCTTAAAAGTTTCAGGCTGATTTACCAAAACAGAAAGTTGAGCATCAATGCCGAATGCCTAGAATGCCAATGGGCTCCCATCATTTAAATTACCAACAACACACTCTACATCATTCTAAAAATGCCCCAAAGAGGTAGAGCCATCTGTGAAGAGAGGCACAGATTTACTAGATCAATTTTAATTTTTAAGTAAAACTGTTTAAAATTCAAATCCATTACTAAGATTGAATAATTTAAATGTCCACTAGAAAGCTCTGGTAGAATTGAAACTGTAAATCCTCACCAGAGACAGGCAGATGCTACCACCATGCTCTTTGAGTGTCCAGCCTCAGGTACTTCCTTGTGACAGCAGAAACCAAACTAACACATTATGCCTGTGTGGGGGTGACAACAATGAATCATATCTGCCGAAGCCTGAAGCTCAGATGTTTCTAGAACAAATGTCGTCTCCTTCTGTCTCTATCACATATTCAGGGTACGTATTACATTTTATTCCTCCTCTCATTAATTATAAGACAAAACACGTAAGACTTTGGGAAAGAAATTGTACCTCTGAGGTTATTAAACCAATAAGCTTTCACTGCATACATTCACACAAATTTGGCTAAAATGTACTTGGATAGCACAAATGAGAAATTTCAGTTCTCCTGTATGTGCATAACTCAAAATGCAGCATCTCTGCCTAAGGAAGAGAATGATCAGCTGAGGTTTAGAATATAAGTACTTGTGGGGAGGATTTAAGACTGAAAACTAAAATAAAGTTTTTTATTCCCTCTGTGGTTACTTGTTCTTCCATACTGGTGAGACAGCTTGGAGGTGTGCATTAGAGCCCCACGATGGTGATTCTCATCTTGTGGGCTGTGACTTCTTTGGATTATCTGGGTTGATTAAAACCATCAGAAAATACAGATACTTACATTATGACCTATGACACTAACAAAATTACAGTCATGAAATATCAATGAAAATACCTTTATCGTTAGGGGTCACCACAGCATGAGGAACTGTATTAAAGGGTCACAGCATTAGGAAGGTGGAGAACCACTGGTCTAACAGAACACCACACAAAATACAAGGGTAGAAATGAAACTTGCACCATAAGTAGATTAGTTTAATTCTGGCCTACAGCAAACATTTTCAAAGAACGTAGCCATTTTCTTCTGTAGTTTGAATTAAGAGTGGGATGTTGAGAGAAAAAGAACATGGAGGGAGATGGGGAGAATCTAGGAAAAGTTTGGGGAGAGGGAAAAACTTGATCAAGATATATTTTATAATAAAATCTATATAAAATAATAAATTAAATATTCAAAGAGTAGGATGTTTTGCATTAGAGATCGTTTTCCTGCACAATCGGGCCAATTCCAGGTGATTTACATTTAACTTTTCACAGCTACTTTGTGAAAAATGAATTAAAAGTATTTAGTGTGTAGCAATAGATTATGATAAATTATATGTCCTGATTATAGAAGTATATGCAGGAGACATGAAAGCATGTCTCTTTAATTGAAATGAAACTTAGATAGCACAAAAGTCACAAGTTTCAATGTCTACTTGCATGATATTTGCTACATTAATAGTGTTCAACTATCAGCTTTCTCAGATTTCAAAACTGTATCATCCAAGCAGAAAATCCTGGACTATTACTCATTCACTATTTATTCTGTCACTATCCTTTTGTAATGCGTCACTTTCTGCCTGTCTTTATTGATACGCCAGGTATTTCATATAAATCATATCATACAATATAAGATACTTTACATCTTACTTTCTTCATGTTATAAAATTTACTTGAGATTCACAGAAATTAGAGCAGACAGCAGCACATCGTTGGGTTTGGGGCTTAGTAAGAACACAGTACTCATGCACCATAAGTTGTTCACGCGTTTATTGAGGACATTTACATACGTATTGCATTTTGGGGATGTTGTAAACAATACGTTATATATATCCATATTAAAATTTGCATATATTTTGATTTTTCTATTGAGGCAGTAGATATTTTATGGGTGGGTACCATATTTAACTGTGTGAAGAGTCAGTTCCATTGTGACTTTATTTGATTGTATTTGAATCAACCTTGGATGAGAATTCACATTTCTCAACATCCTTCCTAAAACTTACTTTCTGTATTTTAATTATAATCATAACAGGGATCAAATGGTCAGCTTTTTTGTGGGTTTTGGTTTGCATTTGCTCAGTAGACAACAGGACTGAACATATGTGCATGCAATTATTTGTCATTTATGTATCAACATTAGAGACATGTCTATTGAAATATGTTGCCTACTTTTATTCAAACAGATTGTCCTTTTTATTCATTGTACTGAAAAAGTTTCTTACACTTTTTTGACATTAAACATGTATATACTCAGCCACATGTGCTTGTGCTGCCTTTAATTCCATCATTTGGAAGATATAGGCAGGTAGACCTCTATTTGTTCAAGGCTGGCCTGGTCCACATACTGAGTTTTAGGAAAGAAAGAGGATGTATAGAGAGACCTGTCTCAAAAAAACAAAACTAACCCCTTCGCCCCTCCCCCGAAAAAGCTTAAACTTTATTAATTGCAAATACTTTCTTCAATTTATAAATTATGTAGTATCTTAATAGAATGTATTTTTATTTTATTAATTAATTGATTGATTGATTGGAGACAGGTCTTCCTGATGTATCAGGCAAGCTTCTCCCTTTCTGTCTTCCCACCTCTATCTTCTGAGTTCTACAATGATAAGCATACATAACTGCATTTGACTTGATAATGTTTTTAAGAGTAGGATGGTACCCCGTGTGTGTGTGTGTGTGCGTGTGTGTGTGTGTGTGTGTGTGTGTGTGTGTACATGTGCCCATACACACACTTGTGTGCAGATCATGGTATATGTATGGAGGTCAAAAGAAACATGTGGGAGGTTATTCTCTCCTTTAATTATGCCAGTCATAGTTACTGAGCTCAGTTTCTTAGGCTTGGTGACGTGACTTATTCATTGAGCCATCTTCCTAGCTTATTGAGATGTCCATTTATAGATGACTATATTTGCTAATATCACATTTGCATTACTGTTATCAAATTTCCTTTGGAAATAATTTAAGGGAGGATATTTGATTTTTGGTTCATGTTTTCAGTTCATTCTTCAGGGGAAGGCATTACAGAGTGGCTTCTGAGACAGAACCAGCATTGATAAAGACTGACCCTAAAGACATACACCCATTAGTTAGCACACTACAGCTTTCAAAATAGTATCAAAATTGGGCAAGTGAGTTTCTCAAGCAAGAACCTGAGGGGATATTTTATATTTAGATTTATATCATAACATTCAAATCTGATTCATCACACTGAAGACTCATGGTTATGTCTATTTAAGATGCATTTAGTCTGACTTCAACTAACCTCAGCATTGTTCACAAGTCTGATGTCAAAATTTTCTCCAGAGTTTCAAAGTAATCTCTTAGCTGTGAGCCTCTAACAATCAAAATAAATACATACTTCATATATATATATATATATATATATATATATATATATATATGCTGAAATTAAACATCACTATTCCAAAATGGAGAAGGAAGTCAACAAGAAAATATTGGACCAAAGTAAGGATGAGACCTTCCAAGATAAGCATTAATGCCTGTAGGTCCATGGACAGCATTTGCTGTGTGTTATCTTCAGCTGAGACACAATGTCCTTGGGCGATTTTACCTCTGTGACCCTACCAATTGCAGCACAACACACCTACCTTACATCAGCCTCATTTGATGCCTTAGCTTTCCTCAGCAGATGGATCACTTTCCTGGCATCTTCAATATCAATATCCTCAGATTGTTTCTGTCACTTAGATTGCACCCCTTACATCTACATATCTGTCAGAGGGTTGTCCACAGGGGAGTGGAAGATGCTGTACATTGCCTGGTCTCTCCAACATTTACCTGGAAACTTGGTGAGGGCTCCATGACGCATGACTCTTCATTCTGCATGCCTTGTTCATTTTTTTTTTTCTGGTCTATGCTGACTGCTAAGAAATTATCTGTTGATCAATTGAGAATTTTACCATTAGCTGTTTCTGTTTGACACACCCAAGACTATCTCTTTGTCTTTCTTTTCTGAGATTTGATTATTTGTTGGTTGAGATGCTTTCGAATTTATTTTTTTTAAATCTAAGTTCTCAATATGAAATGTGAATTAAGTGTACATGTTCTTGGAATTTGTAAAATTTAGAAAATATTAGACTGTTTTCCAAAATTCTTTCTATCTTCCTTTTCTTATTTTCTCCTTTCTGAAACTTTGATTATGCATATTCTGGATGAATAATCATCTAAGGAGGGAAGTTAAAAATCTGTTCAGTCAAAAAATGCTTTTAAGGAGTTTGAGAGATTTCGCAGTGGTTAAGAGTGTGTACTGGTTTTGTAGTGGACATGGAATAGACTCTCAGCACCCAGGTGGTAGCCCACAATTGTCTGTAACACCAGCTCTAGGGTATCCAGTTTCCTCTTCTAGCACTGTCTTCTGTAAGCACTGAATGCATGCGGTACATAGACATGTGTGTTGTGAAAACATCAATACACAAATAACTAATAGATGATGCAAACTGGAGAAAGGGTCTTCCCCAGGAAAGAGCACATCAATTGGTTATCAGTACCAAATAGTCAACCCCAAAAACGTATACATATGATTAACATTACATATATGTCTGTACCTATGTATGCATGTGTGCATTTATATATGTCAAAGGGAGAAAAACATAGATAAATAATGCATATTGTACTAATGTATATTATAATCTCATTTTTAAATTAATTTATAAAGTCACTAGTACACACACAATTTTAAAAAGAAAAATATTTTTTTTATCCATTGCTTAAAGTGCAAGAGCAAGTAGATTGACGGTTCCACAGAACCTGGAAGAAGGACTTAACAGGATTCCCCTTAAATTTATTCCACAAAATTGGAAAGAAAGAGTAACTTCCAACAAGCATCCAGTGACACCAGTATTACCTGATAGCAAAACCAAATGAGGAAATAATGGCAAGAGAAGAAAACCATGAGTTGTTTTATTTGACATACATAAATGAAAATATCACCAATAAAACACTTGTAAACCAAATTCAACATCACATAAAAAAATCATACACCATGACCAAGTTTTTAGTTGTCATATCCCTAAAGATTTATCCGACATGTCACTGGAAATACCCTCTCACAGTTCAGGCTTTCATTTTCTCAGGCTCAAACATCTCTTAGTGAAGAAAACTTGTCTTTATTACATTCTCAAAAATATTGGACATAGATTGATAGCAGTTCAGCTGTCTGACATAGTGAAGCAAGTTGGGGAAAGTAAAGATTTGACAAAAGAAAAAAACACATCCCCAAAGAAGGCCAGTGTTAAAAGTACGGAAAGACAAATTCAGCATGCATTGGAACTTAAATGCTTTTTGGTATCTATAGGAATCTATAAACTCATAAAAACGTTCATAGCTCTACTCATGCCTGGGAAAAGATTATGAAAGGAATACATTGCTTATTTCTTGTTGATG
>CABHPR010143391.1:42105-59003 GCA_902168415.1 Peromyscus melanophrys | reverse complement strand
TCCTCCTCCTCCTCCTCCTCCTCCTCCTCCTCCTCCTCCTCCTCCTCGTTTCAGACAGGGTCTCACTGTGTAGCACTGTCTGTTCTGGAACTCTCTATGTAGACCAGGCTGACCTGGAACTCAGAGATCCACCTGCCTCTGCCTCCCAAGTGCTGGGATTGAAGGTGTGCAGCACCACACCTGGGCTTTGGTAGACTTTCTTAGTTTTTAGCAGCAAAGAGTAGAATCCTTTGGGTTATAGGGTAAGGATGGAGGGGGTGACTACTGTAGGATGGGGCACAGTGGGGGGAAAGGCAAAGGTATAGAAACAGCAATTACTGGTTCCCAGTGGGCCTTGTGTTCACCGTGGCAAGTAGCCCCCGTTTCATTGGTCATGAGTTTCCATTGTTAAGCTTGCTCCAAGATGCTCAGGAGCACAAGCGCTGCCTTCTGTCCACCAAGCTTGCCTGTTTCCTGCCACACTGTTAGTAAAAAGTATTTTACAGCCCTGGTATATCAGAGTTAAAGGCTGTAATCTTCCTGCTTTAGTTAGCGGTTTAATCCATTAAGGATAAAAATAATATCAGTTTGCATTGTTAGTTTGGCCTTTTGTTGCTAGCTTCTTCCATGTCCCCAAGTGGCGGCCCAGTAGAAGTTACTTTTTTCAGTCCTTTATTTTAATAATTAAAACTTAGCCTTCTTGATTTGTAAAAAGTTTCTAAATTGGAAATTATCACCAATAATATATAATTAGACTTAGGATGGTGAGGTAAATACAGACATAGTTTTCTACATTGTTAAGTGCCACTCATATCCAGACTGCATATTTATTTTGTACATCAACATTGGTAACTTTTTTTTTTTGCTAGTTTTTTTGGGGCTAGGGGGAAGAGAACTCAAGTCAGTACAAGAAAATAAGAAAGTCTTTAGATCAGAGGAGAATGATGAAGTCTATATATTAATTCAAACAAAAGAGCCTGGGGCCCCTCCCCATAGTTAGTGTTTATAAGTTAACACTGTAGATATATGTTAGTGTATTTGTTGTTTCCAGAACATATCGGACTAGCAGCAGCAAATTGGGAGGAGCAGGGAGCCTTCGGAAAAACAGCAGCGGAGAGACAGGACAGCTGGAATCTAACAGTGAAACATGGACATGAAGAGCGTCTTTGAGAATTTTGCAAAAGCAGATGAGTAGGGACAGTGTACAGGCAGCCTTTCATGTGTCAGTAGGCCTTGGCCTTGTTCCTGTGTTATAGAATAGTATAGAAGCTCTTGCTCATACTAATCAGGTGGCCATAGCAAACACTTTAGGAATAGTTGTTGAATAAATCATTAAGAAAAAAAATAGATTATAGTTGGTTAACACTCCATGTGTTAGATAAAATGAAACATGACTTATTTCCCTTTATTATAGAGAGGTTTTCTTTATTATTTTCACTATTATTCCTGTTATTTAGTCCTTAAGGATTGAATGCAGGGCCTCATGCATGGTAAGCGTTCTACTACTGAGTTACACAATACCCCTCTTGTTGTAGTACTGAAGATTCAACCTAGGACCTCACGCAACCACGGCCCCCAGCCCCATTGTTGTAATTAAAGCCCGATCTGTGGAATTTATCGGCATAGGCTTTAGTTAACAGGAAAATTAATTTAGGGGAATGATTTTATTTCTGTTAGTTCTATATGCACTGGACGTTACTACCACTTAATTATTCATTTTTATATTTACACTTTTGCTTATTAGGATTAAAATACTATTACATGGTTGCTCACATAAATTGTTTTCATTTTCCTTTGAATTTCAGAAGTCTCTACCATCTGGGGGAATGTTTCAGAATTTGTGGAAAAGCAACTAACTATGCATAAGGTAGGTTTTACACTCCAGTTTCAACACAGTAATTCGAGAGCTATTTCTTCCAAAGACTTGCAGACTTCTGCTGGGAATAGTGCAGTAGATTTAGAGCCGTTCTGTTTTGTTGTCTCTCCTTTGTGATTTTGTTTGATACATGTAGAACTTGTGGCAAGCTGATATTATCTTTAGACAACACATTTGTAAATCTCTTTTAATGATACAGAGAGCACAGTGTTGCTCCGTCTGAGTTTGTGTAAAGAAACTATTTGTGGTTTGACAGTTCCTGGCATGAGTGTGGACAGGAAGAAATTTCTTGTTCTGCCATTTTGCTGGAAATAAATTTTAATTGGAATATATAAATACAGAAACTAAATTCAGCTAGTGCAAAATAAGAAACTGCCTGTGGTTGGACTATTTCTTCAGGTGAAGTCTTGGGTTTAAATGCTGTAGAACTAGGTAGGGATTTTGGAAGGAGCTTGGAGGCAGTTAGGAGGTTGTGGAACTTTTATACCTTATTCACATGTCCTAATGATGACAGTCCATGGCTGAATGAACCCTTCAAACTTATTTTGTCTGGTTTGGGAATTTGAATTATTTATCATTAATTAAAATTGGCAAAGTATTTGTAAAGCTTTGTATTTTTCTTGCCATTTTCTTGAAAACTCAACAGGCTTAATGATATTGGTCTTTCATATTTGTATGTGATCATGGATGCAGGCCATGATGTGTTCTTCCCTTTACATGAAGCATGCATCTACTGGCCACCACACATTCTAGTTGGCTCCCTTCATGCCCTGGCTTTTTTTTTTTTTTCTGTTCCTATACATTTGAGTTTGTTACCACTGGTGTATGATATCACATGTCATATCACAGATGAAATTTGAGGTCAAGAGGTATTTGTGTTTACTCAATGGCCAAGGTTACATTGTAGGAGATTCCTGGATGCTGGTTTGTCAGATTCCATTTCGTCTCATCTACTTATCCCATTTTGTTAATTAACACACAAAGCACTGGGCTTCATTGTGACCTTTTCTTACATACATGATAGGGCTTGCTCATATTCAGCCTTCCACTGCCCTCTCCCACTAGTGAGCTGTCTGACTTTAAATGGGGAACATAAAATCTGAGAGAAGAAGAAAACAAAGATTTCACTAAATGGGAAATGATTGAACTTTTGCCACATAGTTTAGGACAAGGATAATATTTGATATAGATTTTTAAAAGTTATGGTACTCATAAACATTTTCATAGAAATATTACATCCAAAAGCACTCACAGAGACTACTGAATGTTAAGTCAGTAAGCTTAAATCTTCACTTTCTTTTTGCTGATTGGATGGTTATGAAACTCCACCCTTTAATGGAACTGTGTGTGCTCTTTTGTCTTCTTTTTCCCTTTCAGGGAGTTCATATTTCAGGACTCGGAACTTTCACCTTCACCAGGCAGAAGCTTGAGGTGGGAAACAACAAATTTATTCTAGTGCAGAGGCCAGTGTTTATCATGGCGGAGAAGTTAGTGCAGAGCCATGGACTCAAACAGAACAAAGTCTTCTCTCCTGGTAAATCATTTTAACAGATGAGACTTTTTTTCCGCGGAAATGTATTGGCCTGTGGAGACTAACGGAAAAGGCAAAGCTTGGTCAGGGCTGCATTAGTTTCTGGCTTGAGAGACTCAGGTTTCACAGAGAAACTTTTGGCAGAAGGAGGAGCCAGGGTGGAGAAGTTAAAGTCTTCCTGAAGTTCATTCTGTTTACTTTTTAAATATTTATTTTAGTGTGTGTGTGTGTGTGTGTGTGTGTGTGTGTGTGTGTGTGTGTGCGTGCACGCACGCACATGTGGAGATCAGAGGACAACCTGTGGGAGTCAGTTCTCTTCTTCTGCCCTGTAGGTCCTGGGGATTGAACTCAGGTCCTCAGGCTTGGCAGCATGTGCCCTTACTCGATGAGTCGTCCTGTCAGCCCCTGGAGTCCATTTTAGACACTAGTAACTTAAGAGGCAGGCACAGAAAGACCGAGCTCTTTTAAAAGCCATGCTACAGAGTTCGACAGGCTTATACTCATGTTTAGGCCCTAAGAAACCATCAGTGACTATAAAGAAGAGAAACCTAATTTAGAGTCTCTGGGTAATGAGAAAAAAGCTTGCTCAGTTAGTTGTGAGAAAAATAATGTCTACCATATGTATAATCTAAATTATTAAAAGTTAAAATTTAATAGTGCTATCCTTAATATATATTAACTTACAGGTTTTTTTTCATGCCCTACTTCATTCCTTTCTTTTCTCCTCTTTCCTTTCCATTCCTTTCCTTCCACAAATGTTGTTATCAAGGGCCAACTCTATAGGTTCCAGAGCTACAGTGGTAAACAAAACAAACATAACCTGTGTTGTATTTGCACAATTACGTCTACCCTCAGTGTGTGGACTTCACCATACTGGAGTGGCTAGTTATCCATGGCTGAGGGCTTAGCTCCCAAGCTCTGTGTTCATTATTGTCTCCAGTGGCATCACATTCAGCTGTGGTTAAAGAGAAATGGTGTGCCCTTGGTGGCCGAGGTGAAAAGTCTCTAACTTTCCTTTAAGTTAACTCTCCAGAAAATTGGTTTTCAGGGTAACTCTCTATGAAAAAGAGAAAGCAAGCCAACTGTCCAGGCACAGTGACTCACTCTGTAATCTCAGCACTAGCAAGCCTGAGGCAGGAGGATTGCCACAAATCTGAGGCCAGTTTGAGCCATACTGTGAGCTCCAGGCTGGTTGGACCTGTAGAGTGAGACTATGTCTTAAAAAACAAAAATACCAAACAAGCAAACAAAACATATACCAGGAAAACAAAAACCAAGACTCTGATATAATTTACGTTGTATATATTCAATGTGGTGGGTTTGAAAACATTTCAGCCATTCACCTTAAATTTTATTCTTGGTTAAACAGTATGAAAGGAAATGGAAACAAAATGGGATTCTTTTGAAAAATACGTTCGCTTTAGAATTAAGAGTTTATTCTTCCACTTTGGATCTTGTATCATAATCTTAAAAGTAGTTTAGATCTACAAATCGGTTTTTTTTTTTTTTTTTTTTTTTTACAGAGTATAGAAATTTCAGAATTAAGTAGTCCAAGAGAATAACCCTGTCTACATCTTAGATTTAGAGTTAAAAAATACTCGTTATTAACTAACTACGTAATCAAACACTGTAGAGTAGTTTTCAGTAATTAGTAAGAGATGGCTCTCTCTTAGAAACTCTCAGAATTTAGTGCTGCAAAAGCAGCCTTGGTCAGAACTGGACCAAATGTGATGCAGGTCTGCAGGAGATGATACCTGTCTCCATCTGGGGGAGGTTTTGCCGGCCGGCAGAGAAGCCATGAGACTATATCTCAGGAAGTGTATGAACAACTCAAGGCTAGGAGACAGAGTAAACCCTCTTATGAACATCCTGGCACTTCTGTGTAGCCAGAACTGCCTGTGGCAAATTGGAGGGGCATAATTATGATAAAAAACAGTAGGAAAAGATTACTGGTGTGATAAGGGTGTTAGGATTCATCCTATGGGCTCTGGGAACTACTGACAGGCTTGAAGTGGAGCACTTTTGGTACTGGTTAGTCTTTAGTTTAAGAGGAACACTTCAAGTTACAGCAAGTTGGTGAAATAAGTCAAAAGCTCAAGCGGAGGCAGAAAGGGTGAGGAAGGAAGAGGATACAGTTCAGGTGAGAGCCGATGGGACCAGGTAAGAATGGGGAAGTTACTTAGAGTAACTCAGATTTCTAGTGAGAGAACAGTGAATGCTCACGGTGATGGGTAATGTAGCAAGCTCGTTTTGAGACACATTGAATCTGGCATTCTTCTAGGGATATGTAGACAGAGGTGATCCCAGAGCTTAGAAGAGACGTGGAGAACACAGATCTAGCTTTGAATAAGACTCTCTAGAGGAGGATATGAAGAAGCAGGTGAGGCTAGAGTGGAAAAACAACCCTCCCAAATCAATACACGTGAAAATCAAAACAACTCTGCAAGTCCCTCAGTATAATAAGGAGTAAAAGAACAAAGCCAGCAACTAGACCAAGAGGAACTGGAGAAGCAAGGGTGGTGTTGTAGATATAAGGGAAAAGAGGGCTCGAGCAATAGGTCCCTGAAAGGTCATGAGAGGAGATTTGCAAGTATCTACTGGCTCATCCACCATGACAGAAAGTGTCTTTCCTGGCATAAGTGGACTGGAAGACTGGCTGTGGAAATGCAATGGGCTATGGGAAAGCAAGCAATCTAACTTTCTATTTTAAGAAGCATGCATTAAAAAGAAGCAGAGGGAGGTGTTAAGAAACCATTGTTCATTGTGCAGGTGACTGGGCTGATACAGTGTAGGCCACATCCGGTAGAGCTGCTAATTCCTGTTATTCAGCGGTAGTGGGCAGTTGAAAGAATAATTTGTGCTAAGTGAATGCTTGGAGCATGCCTCTCTGCATCTTGCTCCTCCACCAGTGGACCTTGTTATGGCCATTCTTTGTCATAGTCATCTCCGCCATCTTTGCTGTTTACTTTTTTCTGACCTGTGGGCCTTGCACAGCCCCTACATAAGTTCTAGGTAAATAGATCCCCGCTTCCTTCAAGCTACACACAGTCTTGTTCCTTTGCCCTGTCGTTTTCGAGCTCTTTGAAAAGGAAGGCTTTCTGTATCTCATCTAGTCGGATACTTTTGTATAAGACTTAGTTTCTCAGTCAATGGGGTGTGAACATTTTTATGGCTCTTGATACAGTTTGCCAAATGGCTCTTCAGAAACGCTAGAACTGTGCGTTTTATGAGTGTTTTCATTTCTTGTGATCTTCAGAGCAGTAGCTGCCAAGCTCTGGCAAACCATACAGAGTCCACAATGTTTGGGCTTTACTAATGTAATTAGTGTTGAGCCCGTCTGGGAACGTGTCACAAATTCGAATTCTAGGAACAGATCCTAAGGCGATGCTCAGAGAAAAGCACAATGGTTGTGAACATATGTTAATGTCAACATTGCTTACAATCTGATAACAAATGGGAACATCCTAAATGTCTGACAATAGGCAGTTACTTAAAACTGTGATATGGTCATGTCATGTTGTATTAGACAACAATTACAGAAATAAGGCTTTGGTGGAATAGTTGACAACCTGATAAAACTGCAAATGCATAGTACAGAACCATAAAATATATGATCTCAGTTGGTAAACAGCTTATAAAGACAGCAGAGAGGAAACGCACGGCCATTGGGGCTGGGTTTAAGTATCACACCCACTGGGAATTTGGGGTCTGATAAGTGCTGGGATGTGTGCAAGGTCCCCAATGTAGATTCAACTAATAAATAATCTTTAATCCTTAAAAGAAAAAGACTTAGTTTCAGGAAAGATAAGATGGCTATCTTTTCAAACATTTAATATTTACAAATATTTGTAATTACCTGAAGATGCCATGGCAGCTAGAAGACATTCATAAATACAGCTGCAGAGTATTCTGGAAGAAGAGGGATCTGAAAACCTCAGAAAACGATGAACAGAAGCAACTTTTCACTGCTCTGCTCCCAGAAAACCAAATCCTTGTTTAGACTGTTTAAGTGGCCAATTATTTTTATCATGAGCCAATTACATTATACTTTTAGGTGACATTGAACTGATTATCATGTATTAATGACCAGTTATATTCACTATCTGAAATAATATAACAAGTATAAGGGGAAAATGGACAATTCTATTTTTTAATATTAATCAGGTAATTAATTAAAAATTAACTATGTGTCTTTATTATGTGTCTTTATTATAATCTCCTCCCAACCCTGTCTTTTTCTCCTCCAGGTGATATACCAGTTGTCCCACTTAACTTTGTCATGATATCTCTGGAGGGCCCATTTAACAGGGATACAATAGAAGGATGCGTGAAGGAGACATTGCTTTTTTTATCACGATCCATATCTGTCAAACAAAACGTGGAGTTCACATTCAAAGGAATCGGGGTCCTTTCCATCAGAGACAGCAAAGTGAAGATGAGATTTTCTAAGGACTTCCTTTGTACGATGGATGGAAGTGGTACCTTGACTAAAGCCCTTGCAAATGTAAATTGTTTTCTTCTAATCTTCCCTGGTTTTGTTTCTATGACTGTGATAAAGGAGCCCGATGAATAGCAACTGAAAAGGGTTTGTTAGCTCACATTCCAGGTTACAGTCCATCAGGGTAGGGATGTCATGGTGGCAGGAACTTAAAACAGCTAATTATGCCACATCCACAATCGATGAAGGCAATTGAGATGGTCCTCTACAGACATGTCCACAGGCCAGCCTGAACCAGAGAGTCCCTCATGGAGACTGTCTTCCTAGGAATTCTAGATTGGATCAAGTTGACAATTAAAATCAGCCATCACACAACCCCTCTTTCAATCTGTGGTTCTGAAACAAATGTGGCTGTACTTTCATTAAGAAAGTCTATTGGGGCAGGACAGGCATGGTGGTGCATGCCTTTAACCTCAGCACTTGAGAGGTAGAGGCAGGCAGATCTCCATGAGTTTGAGGCAAGCCCAGTCTACATAGTGAGTTCCAGGACAGCCAGGGTATGTAAAGAGACCCTGTCTCAACGCCCCCCCACCCCCAAATACCAAACAAATAAAAGAAAAGCTTGTGTTGACATATTTTAAGTGACAGTTTTCTCAAGTGTGTGGAAATGTGTGGCTGCTATAAGCAGCCAGTTTCTTGACAAGTAAGACAAAGAACTTCAAACCACATTTCAAATCAGTGCTGCCTACCCAAGGAATGGAAAAAGCAATAGAAACTCATAATTCTGGACATTTTATAGTACCTTATTGCTGAAAAATTCTCCTGCATGAATTATTTCATTTCAATCTCAAAATACCACAAAAACAGCACTGTAGGATCATCACTGATTTCCCATGCAGAATGTAGAGGGTCCGAGTGGTCATATTGTGAAGCCCAAGTCAGTGGCCAATACAACCAGCCCAGGAATTCAAGCCCAGAGTTCCCCAGCACTCAGTTTTTTTTTTTTTTTTTTTTGTTTTTTCGAGACACGGTTTCCCTGTGTAGCTTTGTGCCTTTCCTGGAACTCACTTGGTAGCCCAGGCTGGCCTCGAACTCACAGAGATCCGCCTGCCTCTGCCTCCCGAGTGCTGGGATTAAAGGCGTACGCCACCACCGCCCAGCTTTAGCACTCAGTTTTTGAAGCTTGTACTATCTCATCTTAAGAAAGTTTACAATAAAATCTAATTCAAGCCATGCAAATATACTTTTAAGCTTTTTGTCCTTTCGCTTTATTTTTTATGTGTATGGTGTTTTGCTGGCATGCTGTCTGTGCACATGTGTGTAGTGTCCATGGAAACCAGAAGAGGGCACCAGATACCTGAGAATGCAGTTACAAACAGTTGTGAGCCGCTGTGTGTGGGTGCTGGGTTTCAAACCAAGGTCCTCTGGAAGAACAGCCAGTGCTCTTAACTGCTGAGCCATCTCTCCAGCTTCATACTTTCTAGCTTTTAGTTTGCAGTGTCTTAAAATAAATTTCATAACTGTCACCACCATTGTTAACCATTAAGTAGCTGGCATGATGTTCATGCTAAGTTAGATATAGCAGAGTTTAAAGAGGCAAAGAAAGAGTTAATCAGTAGCATTCATTCAGGGTTTAATGGCTTTATGTGCACATCTGGGTGCTGATAAAAATGATTTTTTTTTTTTACAACGAAAAGACTATGAAAACTGTCTGTCCATTTCTCCCTTCATGGACCTCTGCTGTGGGTATTGAGAAGATGGGGCCATGTATAAGGAGGCCCCTTGGAATTTTCCACATAACCTTATTTTATACAGGTTTGCTAAGGGGGATGCTGACCCACTATGTGGAAAATAGAAACTGAGAACACAGGGCAGGATCTGCAAATTTACAAGAAGGGCCCAAGTGGCCGGCTGGCTTCTTCCTAACTTTGGAGGACTCTGCTGAATTTTAAACACTGTTTAAAGAGGAGCTGATGTTCTATCAGTCCACTGAACTCTAAAGTGTAACTGTTCTGTGTCCCTTGCCCCGGTGGACAGAGACACCATGTACATGGTGTGTTACGGAGCTGAGAAGTGAGGCTGTAGTGTAGCTGGCTTGACATGAATTTAGCCCTGGAACTCTGGGTTAATCAGTACCCCTTAACATCTCATTCACTCCGTAAACACTGTGAAGTGTGGTGGGAAGTGCTAGTTTGACTGGCAGATGTCCTATAATTTAAACCTGAGTAGGGTCCTGAAACCTCTTGGGAACTTTATGTGCATAGTTTGGTGATTAAAAAAAAACAAAGACAAACATCATTTTGAAATTTTCTCAAATTTTTTTAAAATTTATTTTTATTTTATGTACATTGGTGTTTGCTTCCATATATGTCTGAGGGTGCCAGATCTCCTGGAACTGGAGTTATAGACAGTTGTGAGCTGCTATGTTGGTGCTGGGAATTGAATCTGGATTCTCTGGAAGAGCAGCCCATACTCCTAACCTTTGAGCCATCTCTCCAGCCCCTTTGGAATTTTCTTTAAAGCCTTTTGTAGGCTATAGAATTTATTCAGAAATAATTATATATATATTAATCCACGATAATAATGTGGTTATTATATAAGGTGATAACCACAATAGCTCTTGGCTGCATGCTCTGTACACATTTTTTATAGAATATCTTATTAAAATCCTGCAAGACAGCTCCAGTTGTTATCCCTACAAAGCTAGTGCCTGGGAACACACAGCAGCTAGCAGTGTGCAGGGGACACAAGCCTGCTTGGCTTCAACTCCTATGGCAATTTTCAAAAAGAGGAGATGGATTGAGAAAAGGCAGCATCTGTGGAACTGCTGCTGTTCAGCATCCCACGTGAACTTCGGTGAAGGAGGTCACACCCTACTGGACTTTAAGCGCTGAACAAATAGAAACAGCGCAGTGGTAGCATTGCCTTGGAGGCAGCCTGCGTGTCTTGGTCTGTTCTGGTTCACAGCTCAGGTGCAATCTCTGTCTCTATCCTCCAGCGGCCTGGCACCATGGACTCAGTGCTGTCTAGCAGAGAAGGCTTTGGAAAGCGTCCCAACAGCGCACTGGCCTTTCCAAGGTGAGTGCTTTGCTCTGGGGGTTAATCCAGGCACCAGTTCCCTTTGCTTATTATGCACTATTTGTTTTCCAAACTAATTTTCCAGCTTCTCTCCCCTTTTCTGCCTCCTCTGTTTCTCTCACCCCTTTCTTTCCTTCTCTCTCTCTCTCTACCATCTCTGTATAGGCACCAAGCAAGAGTTTATTGCATATATTTTCTATGGTTAAATTTTAGAAAAATGACCTCTTCCGATGATTCTGACCCTATGTACCACTCATCGTGGTTCCTGCAGTATTTGTAATACTCTTGCCTGCTAGATTTCCTCTTTTTTCCCTACTTCCTCCATCCTAGCTTCTTTTTCTTCCAGCTCCTAGCACACCTCCTATCTAAGCTTTGACTATTAGTACTGTAGATGAATTTCTAAACAGTCTTATTAAATAAGAAACACAGAGCCAAATACAGGGGTGCAAGCCGTAGAGATCAGAGCAATAGTGATAGCCAACAAACTAACCTTAGCTCACCACACTGCCGTCGCTTCCCAACAGAACCTCTTCCTGTTTAACCTGCGCCTTTATTGCCTTTCTGTTCTGCCTTCTCATTGGCTCTTAACCCAGGCACCTCACTTCCTCGTCACTGCCTGTCTATACAGACCTCCAGGTCTCTATGGTTGGCACTGGGATTAAAGGCATGTGTCACCACGTTTGGCTGTGTCCTTGAACACACAGAGACTCTGCCTGCCATGTGATCGGATTAAGGGCATGTACCACCACCGCCTGACTTCTGTTTATGGCTAGTTATGACCTCTGATCTCCAGGCAGACTTTATTAACATACAAATAAAATATCACATTTCTGCACAAATAAAATATCACCACGTAGGACTAAGCATGCTGATTCTGTACCTTCAAGAAGATGGAGAGTGTTCCCCGGGGGCTGCTGCTGGCGATGATAACTGTAACACATGGCACTAGTAGTTGCTCCTTGGAGCAAGTGTTCAGCTCTTAGGCACTCTTTCAATAGCATTATAGTAATATATAAGTGCTCATTATGTAAGCACTCTAAGGGGGCGGTTAAAGAGTGCTCTATGTTTGAGAGTGTTGAAATGGGTATGAAGACTCAAATATGCAAAACAAATGTTAGAGTTTATTTCTGTAAAGTTTGGTCCTTGAATTTATTTCAAGGCACAGGCTGTCACTCCAGTGGGAGTGCCCTGAACTCACACCTGAGACCAAAGAAAACCTTCAACTGCACACACCAACAGAACAGCACTTCCCAAACTGTCTATGGTTGTTCTTTTTGCGCAGGGAGAGATGGGGGAATGGAGAGGAGGAAGGGGATAAATGGTTATTACAGGGTGCAATCTGGCTATCAGGCTATGATTTCTTGACTTCAAGCTGACAGACATCTCTCACGGATGTAGAAAGGACAGAAAAACTCAAATTGAAACCAAAGGGAATAAATTTAAGTTGAGGCGTTCAAGCAATTTCTTTATATCAAGCTCTTTTTGGGGCCCATGATACAATGGTTTTGTCAGGCTTCCAGTTTTGGCCTGAAAGAGAGGGAGTTCATGCTACATATTTCACAAGGCAAATCTTGCACCCCCTTGAAGGAAGTAGGCTTGTTGTGAAATCAGAGAGGTGGTGGGTTGCTTCTCAGAATTGGGAGTCCACACAGTCACCTGTTCAGGATCAGTGCAGAGGACAAACATCTTGATTTATTCTTAGGATTGAGCACAAAGAGACAGAGAACAAACCACCCATGGAGGCCATTGCAGAGGAAGGTGGAGAGAACAAACCAAGGAAGACCAAGCTGAAAGACTCGTCAGACAAAGAAGAAGGAGCCAGGGGTAGGCCAATAGTTTGTGGGTATAGGCTATTGTTCCTGACTTTTATGAACTAGGTGGTATTACTTAGGAACACATATGCTCAAAGTAAATGAAGTTAGTGTGTTAGTTACTTTCCTTGTTGCCATGAAAAAAAATATTTGATGAGAGGTGACCTAAGGAAGGAGAGGTTTACTCTGGCTTGTGATTGGGTTCCAGGAGCTAAGCATGGCAGGGTGGGAGGCCAGTTGATCACATTGTATCCGGAGATAGGAATCAGAGAGTGATCAGGAAGTGGAGTCCACCTGTAAAACCTCAAGGCTCACCTTCAGTGACTCATTTTTTTTTCCCCAGCAAGGTCCTACCATCTTAAAGGTTCTTAGCCTTCTCAAATAGTGTCACCCACTGAGGACTGAGTGTTTTAAAATACAGGAGTCTATGGGAATCATTTCACATTCAAACTGTAACTTTTAGATTCACAAATAGCCACTGTATTCTTTTTTCTTCTTCTTATAAACACTTTTTAATTCCTGGAACCCTGTATCTTGCCTCAACCCTGTGACTCCCAGCTCTTACACTGCTATCTGTTTGGTGGGACCCCCTGTTGCTTGAGCAGGTTCTGATAGCATAAACACATGAAGTGGACTTTAGGGTGTACTCTGTCTCAATAGGGTAAGAGATATTTAAAGAAAAGAGCATGTCCTACACAAAACTTTTCCTTGGTAAAAACCTGTTGGAATTTATGTGCGTAGTTAGTTCTCTGTTTAGCTGTTTGAAAATCGAAGAGACTGCCACTTGTGTTTGTTATTTATTCTAGATATCTCATCACCCAAGAAACATCGTGATAGGCAAGCTATCTCTCCCGCTAAAGTGACAAGTGTCAGCCTGCTGGACAAGTTGGATCGAAGTGGGAATGGTGGGAAGGCCATGACCTCTGAAAAGTAATGCGCTGACCTTTTTTGCTGTTGCACTTTGCTAAATATAATCTTGAAGTCTCCCCCTGACTGAGGAAATCTTAGTAATTCTTCCATTACATTATTAAGTATTACTAAGAACATTCCATGTGGGAGGTGATGGGGACTATAGAGGTGACCAGGGCTCATAATCTAAAGGGAAATCCAGGTACACGTGACGTGAATGGATGTTATTCAGCTGAGCAGCTATCGCACAGGGAGAGTTCAGCAGGCCTGACTGCTTTCACAAACTGCTTCCCAACTCTACAGGCATTGTTGATTTCTGAGGGTTTACAAATCACATGACAGTTTTATAGGGACATCAAATGGAAGGTAAGCTTGTCACACAGGCCTGGCACTCCATCACTTCTTTATTCACCAGTGCTCTGACATATCTGCTTTATGTTGTCCTCCTGCGTGCTCTGTAATGATTCTTTGGGCAAGTTCTCTCCTTTTTCCTGCTATTCTTTTTATGCTTTTTCCTCTATTTCTTTTACTGCTTAAGTGGACTAGTGTTGTGTTGCTGATTCTTGGTTGATGGTTATTTTTTCCTCTGCATTTAATGAAATGCCTCTACTTTCTCCTGTTACGGGTCCCAAAGAGACCTCTGAGTTTTTCCTTCTTGTAGCTTTTACATTTCCTTTCTTAGTGTTTGCATTTCTCACTCTTCACAGGAGTTACAGCTTTCTGGAAAATCCTTAGCCATTGTTTTCTAGAATATTGTTCTTTATTGTTTCGTTTGTTTCATTTTGGCTCCTATGAAATGTATATTGGAGCACCTGAATCTGGTTTTTTTTCCCTCTATAAAAAAAAACCTTTTTATTTCTCTTACTTTTGTGCTGCTTTTAAAGTAGCATTCTCATTTTTATTTCAAATATATAGTTTGTATTTTTATATATCATATATTTTATTAATATATAGGATGCATCTTTCTTGTCTCTCCTCTGTTTGTTTTAATTAGAGGATCCAGTTTTAGGAGTCAGTTCTCTCCTCCACCATGTGAGATTCAGGGTTTGAACTCAGGTCCACAGGCTTCTACCATGTCGTCAGCTCTTTGGTCTCACTTTTAATTACTTCCCATGACTCTCCAGTTCATCTCTCTCTTTGAGTACACTTGTTTAATAGTGGGTTCCTCTCTCATTGTGCCATTGCCTTTATTTCCTTGGGTCTGAATTACGTCATTTGTTGGGGCTGCCGACAGAGCTTCTCTTTTGGTTCTTACATACTTAAAATACTTGGCAATTTTGTTTTGGGAATTTGTAGAAATATTTCCCCATGTGTTTTTCTATGTTACATTGTTTGCTTAATGTTCATGTTGTATAGCTAAAAACACTGGCAAATATTTATAATAACATTTAAAGCCATTTTCCTGAGTAATGTTGGAAACCATTCCCACATCCTGTGTGACCTCAGTTCTTGGTTTCTGACAAAGGGCTGGAGCCTGTGTGAAGTAAGAGAATGAAACTATGTTTGATCAGGGGGTGGGAGGTGTGGGGTTAGGATTGTGGTAGGAAACACTCTGTGGCATGGAGAGAAAGCAAAAGTTCTTTATCTTATTAGAAAATTCAGCCACCTGTGCTTCTGACACATCTAGATAATATATCCACAATTCAGCCACTTCTTATGACCTCTGCTGCTACCAGCTTGGTTCACACCACTTTCTTCTGAGTTACCAGAACTCTGTTCTATCATTTTTTGCCCTTGCTTCTGTATTATTTTCTTGTTGCTGTAACTAAATGTCTGATGAAGGCAGCTTAAGAAAAGAAGGGCTTATTTTGGCTCACAGTTCAAGGATGGGCACACCATGGCACAAGAGCTTGAAGCAGCTGGTCACATTGCTCCTGCAGCCAGAAAGCAGAGAGAAATGAATATGAGTGGTCAGCTTGCTTTGTTATTTTTATTCATCCTGGCCATAGGATGATATCTCCAGTACCAGAGTGGGTCTTAACACCTAGGTCAAACCAGTCTAGAAATTTCTCTCATAAACATGCCAGAGGTTTGTCTCCTGGATGATTCTGGATCCTGTTAAGTTGATATTTAACTACCACACTCCCCACTTAATTTTCTCTCAATGCTGTAGCCAAAATAATCCCGTGTAAGACAGATGATGGCACCTACTACCTAACCCCCGTCTCCTCCCCACTCTCCTGTAAGAGATAAAGTCCTTCTCCTGGCTGCAAGGGTCCTGCCTGGTCTTTGACTTCTCCTGTGCCTCTCATCCCTAACCCATCTCCCTCCAACACCATGGATCCAGGAATGCTCCCACCTCCAGGACTTGGTTCCATTTGCTCTTCTGAAATGTCTTTCCTATTGGGAATCCACATTGTGTCTCTCACTTCCTTTGGGTATTTATGCCAATGTTTTCTTCTTGGTGGGAACTCCCCTGGAATTTGATTTGTGATTTAATATTCCATTTCTTCAGTGCACAGCATTTATGATCATCATGGAATATACTTAGTTATCTTATTACTGCCTGGCTCTGTCCATCAGAATGATAAATCCTTGAGGATAAGGACTTCTGTGCGCATGGGTTGTGTTTGCACTGCATTTCCTCATCTTGAAGAATCACACAGCAAGCAGGCATTATATTTTTGTGAAATGAATGAATTTATCCTCATTTTGCAGAAGTGGTTAACAAGATTTCCAAGATGACATAGCTTGGTCATGTCATCTACTTACAAGCCACAAAATGAGTTCAAACCCAACTCTGACACAAAGTACTTGTTTTTAACTTGGATGCATGCAGCTATTCTAAAGGAAACCACTCAGACACTTTTTTCTGTATCTTTTTCTTTTCTTTTCTTTTTTCTTTTCTTTTCTTTTCTTTTCTTTTCTTTCTTTCTTTCTTTCTTTCTTTCTTTCTTTCTTTCTTTCTTTCTTCTTTTTTTTTTAAGACAGGGTCTCTCCGTTTTGTAACTCTAGCTGTCCTGCTCTGGCTATGTAGATCAGGCTGGCCTTGAACTCACAGGAGCCACCATGCCCAGTCCTTTTTCCTTTGTCTTATGTTTACACTTGTCTCTAAAATTATCACTCTCCTGGGGTTGGAGGGATAAGTCCTTGGTTAGAAGCACTTACCATTCTTTTAGAGGTCCTGAGTCCCATTCCTAGCACCCATAACAAGTGACTCAACCACCTGTAACTCCACCTCTAGTGGCTTCAACACTCTTCTGTTATCTGCACTCATGTGCACACACCTACACACACACACACACACACACACACACACACACACACACACACACA
>CABHPR010143391.1:14087-42095 GCA_902168415.1 Peromyscus melanophrys | reverse complement strand
ACACACACACACACACACACACACACACACACACACACACACACACACACAGCTTCACATAGTGTAAAGAATCTTTAAAATAACCATTGTTCTAGAGGCTAGATGATATTAAATAATAATTTGTGTTCCATTGTCTTTGAAGTTTATCCTCTCCAGGTGGTCAGAAAAATGACAATGAGAAGCCCAAAACATCTCCTGCCCCGGCTTGCCAGGATCATAATAAGGCAGGACAGGTACAGTGCCTTCCGCTGAATAAATTCCACTCAGGCTCATTCCCTGATTTCTGTTTCTCCAAGAGACTTCTTTAATATAATCTATGGGCACACTCAAGTGTCTGGACTGAGATTTGCCTGCTAGTCAAGAGTGCCTACTTGAGAGAAAGGGGCTAGAAAATCCCTTCTAATTTTCAGCTCTTCTGGGAGTTCATTAAATCCAATTTAATTACTTTAGAGATTTACTCGGTAAACCTTCTTTTGTTAATTGCATATTAGATATTACATTTCACCAATATAAATTCTTTTATGAAACACGTTTCTTGACACACTTGGTCTTTAGAAAGCTTGTGAAGAGAATAAAGTAAATAAAGACAAAAAATTAAAATGTGTAATTTGTCCTGAAATTTGAATGGTAGGAAATGTGCTATGTGTGTTTGCAACGAGCGCAACGGAATTTCCCATTGTACTACGGAGAAGACAGGAGGAGGAGAGAGATAGAGGACGAGCGACTCATGCAGCAGTACCAAATTCTGAAAGACCAGGAGGCTTTCTTCAAAAACCAGGTAGACTAACCCCTCAGCAGGAGAGGGTTTGACGTGGGCTGGACACCATTCTCAGACTTAACTAAATATATTCTGCGCATGCTTGCCCTGTAACACACTTAATCATTTGTATGCTGCTTTGCTAACACAGGTGGTGTGCTGGTTGGTTTTATGTCAACTTGATACAAACTAGAATCATTTGGGAAGAGTGACTTTCAATTGAGAACATGCCTCCATGAGATTTGCCTGCAGGCAGGTCTATACAGCTTGTTCTTGATTAGTGATTGATGTGGGAGAGTCCAGCTCAGTGGAGACAGTGCCACCCCTGGGCTGGTGGTCCTGAGTTGGATAAAGCAGACTGAGCAAGCTGTGGAGAGCAAGCCAGGAAGCAGTGTTCCTTCATGGCCACCACTTCCTGCTTTCAATTCCTTCCTGTCTTCGGTTCCTGCCCGGACTTCCCGCAGTGATGGAGTATGATTTAGGAGTTAGACTGAACTCATCTCCTCCCAAGTTGCTTTTGGTCATAATGTTTTATCACAATAGAAACCCTAACTAAGACAGGTGGTGTCCACTGGTGAATGTCCCTGTATTTAACGTTGGCATACATTATGGATCTTCCCCTTCTTCCCCTCAACACACAGGGCTGAGTTTTAAAGGTGTTGTGCATGCCTTTAATCTCAGGAGGCAGAGACAGACAGATCTTTGTGAGTTTGAGGTCAGCCTGGTCTACATGTAGTGAGTTCCAGGCTAGCCAGGGCTACATAGTGGCACCTTGCCTAAAAAAAAAAAAAAAAGGAAAATGATGGATTTATTTATTTATTTGATTTTGATAAAATATAAATCTGGTCAAATCTTTATTTTTTTATTTTTGGTTTCTCAGTGTAGCTTTGGAGCCTATCCCGGAACTTGGTCTGTAGACCAGGCTGGCCTTAAACTCACCGAGATCCGCCTGGCTCTGCCTCCCCAGTGCTGAGATTAAAGGTATGCGCCACCACCGCCCAGCTAAATCTGATCAAATCTTATACCTTTTAAAATCATGGTCTACCTCAAAGGGGGTGGGGTGGGGAGACACAGAATGGTACCTTTATACTTTCCCTATGCAGAGTCCGTGGTCTCCAATAATGCTGCTGCTACTGTCTCCTGCATTTGTAGTAAAAATCTTCCATTCCTTTTTGCTATAGTTAGAGTGATGGTGTTCAGAATCCGAAAATGGGGAATGAAAAAAAAAAACCTCACCTCATATCTATAAATCTTTAAGGACACAGGAAAGTACCACTGCATCCAAACAGGCTTCTGTGTTGGCTGGAATATGTTGACGACATAGAGTTGAAAGAATAGAACAGAATTAATTAATATTAATATAGAATTAATATAGAATATTAATATAGAATTAATATAGAATGAAGGGTTGTCGTTGCTGCTGCTTTTGTTTTGTTATTTTTGAGACAGGGTTTCTCTGTGTCTCCCTGGCTGTCCTGGAATTCGCCTTGTAGACGAGGCTGGCCTTGAACTCACAGAGATCTGCTTGCTTCTGCTGGGATTAAAGGCGAGCACCACCACCTCCTGGCAGAATAAAGGGCTTTGGAGATTATATTTTGTTATTAAATTAAAAATAAAAAAACCTTGTTTGCAATAGGTGAAAAGTATGGCCGCTAGAGAGCAGAATCAGAAAAATGCTGCCTATAATCTTGGAGTCGCTGAAGCTATAAGGAATCACAAAAATGAAAAACCCGAATTTTATGTGAGTCTCTTTAAAATTTCTATTGATAGCATATAAGCAACACTAAAAAAAGAGATTGTTTTCTGCCAAATTGTTTCCTATCAAACTTTTTATCACTTAAGTAATACCTTTTTTTTTTTTTTTTTGGATAATTGGATCTTTCTCAATCTCTAATATCTCTAATTTTTTTTTTTTTGTGTGTGTGTATAGTTTTTCAAGACAGGGTTTCTCTGTGTAATAGCCTTGACTGTCCTAGAACTTGCTTTGCAGACAAGGCTGACCCTGAACTCACAGAGATCCTGCTGCCTCTGCCTCCTGAGAGCTGGGATTAAAGGCGTGTGTCACCATGCCCAGCTATTAACCTTTAAAACAATTTTTGTTGTTTGAATATGTGTTTCCCTGTGGGAAATGAGTGACTTTTGTAACTTCCAGAAGTATTTGTAATTCCGCTTGGGGGAGCTGTCTCTGGGTGATTGGCATTTTCCTATTCAGAGTTTGGACCAATGGTTGGTCAGCATTGCAGCACTTACTCCCCAAGTTCTGCTAGTTGTGTTGGGATATTAATAAGGCAGCGGTCATCTCTTTGCTGTTTATTAAAGTTGTCTTTGTTTTCATCACATAAAAATTTCTGTGGCTAATATTTGCTCACTTGTAAGACTTTGAAGCTGCAGGTTGTGCCATCTGAAGTAACAAGTTGGACTGTGGCCTGTGTAGGTCTGTCAAGGGTCTGCCTCCACAACACAGTTCACAGTCACAGTATGATTTCTATTCATCACTACAACTCTTGCTAATTATAGTCTGCCAATCAGGCCCTAGGACAGGCCCTAATGTCCAGCCCTAGGATCTAAAGAGAAAGCTGCAGCATTGACATTGTCTGGGAACTTGCTAGGAATGAAAACTTTTGGGGACGCACCCTAGACTTGCACTATGTGGCTTTAGACTAGGGTGAGATCTCCAGGTGATCTGAATGCATCAAGGTTTGAGAATTCCACTTCAGCTGGAGGCAAGCTATCTGCTTCACTTCATGTCTTCAACCGCTGAATCTACCTTTGTTCCTGCCTGAATCTTTTTTATACCACTATTGATACAATCTGCTATTCTCCACATAGATATAATAGGAATGTACTTTGTTCACCATTAGACACACATGGAGCTCCTCTGGACTGGCCATTCTGTTGGTATCTAGCAGACACATTTCGTATTGTAATGAGATCTTAGTCTAGAGGAGACAGACACTCAAAGGGATGAGTGCAGCCTAACCGCCATGTAAATCTTTGAAAAGATCGAGGGATGATTCCTGCATGTAAGAGTAAGGCAAAGAAAAAAAATGAAGAGCTTTCCTGACAAGGGCATCAGGGAGGGGAAGGAAATATCTGGCTGCCATTTAGACCTGATCACTGCCTCCCTACAGGATAAGCTACAGACTACAGTTATGACAGCCCACTTCCTGCCTCTTCATAGAAAGGCTAAGAGCTTCCGATTCTATCCACCTCCATTCTTCTCTATCTTCTCATATTAGTAAGTTGATTGGACTAGGTTAATGTTACAGAATTTAGCTTCTGTGCAGGCTACCATCACCAGCCAGCGTGTTGCACTGTAGGAGTGATTGGTTTCTGGTTTCTTTCTCTCTCCCTCAAATGCAACTATCTACAAGTCCAGTTGCATTCATCTCCCAAGCATATCAAATATTTGCACCAATCTCTTTTTTTTTGTGATCAAGTAAGGTTTATTATGGACAAGTGGTAGAAAACAAGGCTAGTGCTACCCATAGGTAAGTTCCTGGAGTCATATGTAGAGAGACTGTTATTAAAAGTTTGCTTTATTTTTCTGTGGAGTCAAGTGCTAGTTATTAATTACAGTTAGGTTTCTTTTCCATTCTTTTCAAACGTTATCAGAACAGTTAGTACCACCTTATCAATAATTAAATAAACTAGGTTCCAATGTTTCTGTCCACATCTGGATTGTTCAGGTGATCAGGAACTCTTGATTCCTTTAGCTTTGAGTTCTTGATTATATCTCCAAATACGAAACAGCTGAGAGGCTCCTGCTGACCCTACAAAGAAATTAACAGCGAACAAACTCCAATTTTTTGGTATAATTACAAGTGAGTACCTTGACCAAATAAACCCTGTAGCCATCAGTACGGCGGATTGAGCTGTGCTGAGTTTCTCTGCAGGTCTGGACATGTCAGCTAACCCTGCACACACCAACCCCCATTTCATTATTGGGGCCCAGAAAAAAACTGTTCTGGGGCCTGCCGGGTGGTTGTATAGCGGCCTCAATTTCTCTGGCAGCAACAACTCCACTTTATCCATGAGCCGGTGGTAGGTGGCCCACAGGCCTCGGGCGCCGGCAGCTGCCATCTCGGAGGCATAGGGATCGACAGCAGCTAGGTGGGAGAGCCGCTGTGTCCTCTTTCCTGGCTGACAATGAAAGGCGCCCCGTCACTTTCTCTCCACCGAAGGGTCCGCCTCTGCCCTAAGGCGCCCTTCCCCCTGCACCAATCTCTTTTATCATCCATGTTACTATCTTTCTCCAGGACACATTACAGGCATACTTCTGTTTTGCCCTCCAATAATTACTCCCCTACAATCAGTTCTTCACACAAAAACCAAAATGATCTTTAAAAATTCCTAATCCAAGTATATTACTCTCCCGTTTAATTCCTCTAATGGTGTCCCATTGAATCAAAATGAAATCCAAATTGCTTTAGATTTTTGGACACAGGCAAATTCCTCTGCCCGATCAGACCCTGTGTGGCTGCTCCCCCGCCCCAATCTTCCTTAGCTTATTGACTTGTGCTTCTTGTTCACTATGCTTCAGCAACGCATCCCCCACTTTCTCTCACTGGCCATGCCTGGTCTCTTAGCACCTGTGACTCCTTCTATTTGGGACAGAGGACCTCTGGGTATTTTCAGTGGAGGGAATTATTCCTCTCGATGGAAAAATGTCAGGCAATTCATCAGTCCTCCGACCCTCGCTAGGATTAGTATTTCACAGCACTTATTAGCACCTTAAATGACCAGATGACTCTGTCACTTTCTGTCTGTTTCCTACAGTAGAATGCAGCTGACGAGAGAAGGTCTCTGATCTTTGATCTTGACGGAGGAGCACCAGTTCTAGAATGTCTAGGCTCACAGTAGATATTCAGTAGACTCTCTTTTCCCTCCCACCATGTTCTTGTCCATGCCTCTGCACACAGAATTCCCTCTTCCTTTGTAAGGATGTGGTTATTACCAGCTCAGGATCTTTTCCGAGAGAGGCTGGGAACTTGTCTTAGCTCAGCGTTATCACAGAACATGCTCATGTCATTATTATTCTAAATACTAGCTGGCTAACGTCTGGGGGGCTGGGCAAATGCTAGAAATTAAGTCATGCTTGGATTTTTGTTTGTGTCGTTTACTTTTTGGTGCGCGAGAGTAAGAGGATTGCTTGTGTCTCATTTCAGAAATCCTTCCTGTTTGAAAAACGACCTCTTAGTCCTGAGATTAATGCTTTTAAGCAAGAGGAATATTCCCAGAGTCTCCTGAAACAAATGGAAAGCAAACGGGAGAAGGAAATAAAGCAAAGACAAAACAAAGAGTTGATGGATCGCTTGGAACAAGTGCAGCTCACAGAGGAGTGAGTCCAGCACACGGGCCCGGAAAGACGGAAGTTTTGTGTTGACGCTAATTTCTTTGTGGGGTTGAATAAGCATTCAACATTTCGTTAGCACCTACCTCTGTAGCCAAGGGAACAAGCTAACCCAAACGACAGCCAGTACCACAGGCATAACTGCATCAAAAAGAGAAAGCCACCATTTCTCTAGTTACAGCAACGACAGGGTCTGAAAGCACTGTCCTTACAGAGCAGCGTCTTGTACTGTTCATGATTGCCAGTGCTTCTGGTAGATACGGGGAGGAACATAGCTTGAGCAGGCATCATTGCCAACTGTGAGATGCTCCAGGGAACTCAAAGCTGAGGTCTTGCTATAAGCATTGTAGCATGTTCCATCAAGCCCAAGGGCACAGACACAGGTGACATTAGAACCAGGGATTGAAAAGCAATGTGGATCAGTTTTCCCTCTGCTCACACCCACAGCTTTTTACTCGGCACCACCTTTATTCTACCTTGAGCTTGGAATATATATAAAAAACAAAATCAAAACTATGTACGTGTGTGTGTGTGTGTGTGTGTGTGTGTGTGTGTGTGTGTGTGTAGTTTTGATTTTGTTTTTTTGAGACAAGCTTTTTCTGTGTAGCTTTGGAGCCTATCCTGGAACTCTCTCTGTAGACCAGGCTGGCCTCGAACTCACAGAGATCCACCTGCCTCTGCTTCCCGAGTGCTGGGATTAAAGGTATGTGCTACCACTGCCTGGCTGAGCTTGGAGAATATTAGTTTCAATTCTAAATTGTCAGGAAGGAGAATCTTATTGCTCAGGTTGAGTTGTCTGAGGCCCTGGGTAGGGCCAGGGGCATGAAATTTTTATCTGCCTTAGGGGGCTCCTACTTTTGCTGCTGAAGCCAGGACAGTAATTGTGTAGCATGAACAGAGACTGCTGCAATAAACAATAAGCTAGTTTCTATGCCCAAAAGGATATACTGTCCTAAAATTTATCTGCTCCATTATACCAATTTTATTGATCATACTGGTTTTTGGCAGGTTTTATATGATGACTGTAAATTATAATAGGGTAGATTACTTTTCTTAAGGAAGAATTATATATTGAATCTGCTTATAGAAAGTATAGGCATGGCCTTCTTGTCTGGATCTAAAAAAGCATTTGTGTATGTGCATGGGGTGGGGAGGGTACCTGACGTATTCATCCCATCTGGATGATATGGCCCACCCTCTGCTTCTACCTGTCTTGTCTGCCCTGTGTGAACACAGCCTGTAGACTTGAATTACCGTTTGTTATCAGGAGAGCTCCCAGAACGGATGATGAATTTTTATGCATCATGTACACATTCCTGTTAATACCGAACATGTTTTGATAAGGCTACCTTGTGTTGCTGTATTCAAACTGTAAAGTGGCTCTCTCGTCTTCTCTGCTTCTTAAATATCAGACTTGCTGCACAAAGAGCCCAGTACCTAAAAGAGAAGATGGAAGAAACACAGTACTACAAGAGAGCTTTGGATGCGCAGGTAGGGAGAGGATGATCGTTACTTAAAAATTGCGCACTGCATCAACACTGTTCTATAAATGAGCACGCAGTGATGCGAACACGCGTATACGCTATTCGTTTGGTAGGTTTTGAGGCCCTTGTTCATTCCCATAAGCCTCATGTTGGTATTTTACTAAGTTGTAGAACTGTCCATTATGTGCTGTCCATTTCAGGTAAAGAACAAGCCCTCCCAGTTGCCCATGTTTGAGCCCGATTCTGCTGAGCCCATCTTTGGTAAGGACGAGGGTGAAATGGAGGTGGACAGGCGAAAGCGAGAGCAGAGTTGCATGAAGCACCAGGTGGAGGCAGCCGCCAGCCTCAAGAGGAATGCCATTCTGAACCAGCTGGTGGACCAGAGGAGGGATCTGCAGATGCTTCAGAGGACGCAGAGAGAGTAAGGAGAGCCTGTGTCTGACTTCCCCAGCCTCCCCTCCCCTTCTTCCTCTCCAACTCTTTCTTTCTTGGTAACAATAGCAGAGAAGAAGTGTGGCTAACATATTGAGGAGTTTTGCAAGCCATTATTCTAAATTTGTTACATATTTCACTCAGTTTTATACTTATAATTCTTCCAATGAAGAGAAAGTTATTAAATAAAAAAGTGCCCTCTCTTGATCTCCACTTCTCCTTCAAGTCCCAACTCTACATTTCCCCTTATATCACAGTGTAACTTCTTCTTTTCCTCCTCCTCCTCCTCCTCCTCCTCCTCCTCCTCCTCCTCCTCCTCCCTCCTCCTCTTCTTTCTTCTTCTCCTGTTTTTTGAGATAGAGTTTCCCTGTGTAGCCCTGGCTGTCCTGGAACTTGCTTTGTAGACCAGGCTGGCCTTGAACTCGTAGATCTGTCTGCCTCTGCCTCCCGAGTGCTGGGATATAAGGTGTACACCACCACTCCTGGCAACAGTATAACTTTTTAAAAGAATCATAACATCAGCACTGCCCATTGGTTGTACTAAACGAGCTAGAAATATGCTACTACACTCATGTAGATCAAGACCTGACTCTAGGTCCTTCCTCAGTTCCCAGGACCTTCTGCTTCCATCATGGAGGATGGGGAAGGGAGTTCTGTCTCAGTGCCTGGATCTCTAAGTTCAAACATCAGACACGTGATTTCTCAGAATGTCCAGTTGGTCACCAAACTGCTGGGGAAAATTTAAAGGTCCTGCTGGCTCTCAGTCTCACAGTATCTTCATGTTTCCTTCCTAGCCGTCCATCATCCATTTCCTACTTCCCACCCCAACCCAGATTGTCATAGGAAACTAGTTTCTTCTTTGTAAATGTTTACCAATTCTTATATCTTTGATGAGCCAAAATTATTATCCATTCCAAGGCTTCTGGCCAAGGAATCCACTCTTTTTAGAAGGTAGTGGTACTTACCAAAAAGCCCTATTATTAAATTTTTTTAGAATGGTCCCAGTGGGATAGTGTACGGGTCTGTTCTATTCTGTGCTGGCTTGGCTGGACATGAGCTGAGTGTGAGACTGAAGGTGACACAATGGGGTTGACTGTTGGTAGACAGGGCATGGGAGGAGTTAAATCGTGAAGTTTGTTCTGTTAGATCATGATCTGCATTACGTTTCCCTGTTTCAGTCTAATCTGTTCAAGGACAAGAGCTTTGCCTTGATATCAAGTTTCTAAAATCGTGACATATTTCTATACTCAGTGATAGGTTTTGTTTTCCCAAGCCTGACAAGCACACCCTTTCTACCTAGGCTGCCAGGACACCTTTTTATTTTTAAAATTATTTATTTTTATTTATGTGCATTGGTGTCTTGCCTACATGTATGTCTGTGTGAGGTATTGGATCCTATGTAACTGGAGTTAGACAGTTGTGAGCTGCCACGTGGGTTCTCGAATTGAACCCAGGTCCTCCGGAAGAGCAGCCAGTGCACCTAATCACTGGGCCATCTCTCCAGCCCCACGAGCCAACTTTTCAGCCCCTCATGACCCCTTTTTTGAACTCAGACTTCAGCTTTTCACTTGGACCTCCAGACCACTTCTCAAATGCGTTCTGATTAGCTGGCATGTTTTTGTCACTGTATTATTGAATGATATAGAGCAGGTTACATACTTTTGAGGGCACTGGGTTTGTTTTTGTACTAGGGCTAATACAAGTATTTGCCTTCTGATGGTCCAGAGTTAAGTGACTCCCTCAAATAACTTAGCATAGTGCTTGCCTCAGAGCCAGTCAGCAGAGCTACAGCTATTACAAAGAGAGGAGACTGTGTGTGTGTGTGTGTGTGTGTGTGTGTGTGTGTGCTGCTCTTTTGCAGAATTATAAATTGGTATATAATTCTCCATTTTATGAGCTTAAGTAGGTGATTTTTTTTGTTATTATTATTTTTTTTTTGAGGCAGAGTTTCTCTGTGTAGTTCGGGCTGTCCTGGAATTCACTCTGTAGACTAGGCTAGCCTCGAACTCACAGAGATCCACCTGCCTCTGCCTTCCAAGTGCTGGGATTAAAGGCTCATGTCACCATGCTCTGCAGTGAGTAATCTTTTAAATATTTATTTATTATTTGTGTGTGGATGTATGTAAGTATGTATATATGTGTTTTTGTGTGTGTATGCATGCATGCCATAGTGTTCATGTGAGAATCAGAGGGCGATTTATAAGAGTGAGTTCTTTCCTACTACTAAGTGGAAATGAGTCCTATCCAGCCAGAGAGCAAGTACAGGGCATCAGGCTTGGCAGCAAGAGCCTTTATCTGCTGACCCACTGTGCTAGAGAGTTTTTTTTTTTTTGGTTTTTCGAGACAGGGTTTCTCTATGTAGCTTTGCGCCTTTCCTGGAACTCACTTGGTAGCCCAGGCTGGCCTCGAACTCACAGAGATCCGCCTGGCTCTGCCTCCCGAGTGTTGGGATTAAAGGTGTGCGCCACCAACGCCCGGCACTGGAGAGTTTTATGTCAACTTGACACAAACTAAAGTCATCTGAGAGGAGGAGCCTCAATGAAGAAAAAGCCTACATAAGATCGGGCTGTAGGCAAGCCTGTAGGGCATTTTTTAAATTAGTGATTGATGGGGGAGGTCCAGCCCATTGGGGATGGTGCCATCCCTGGGCTGGTGGTCCTGGGTTCTATAAAAAAGTAAGCTGAGTAAGCCATAATGAGCAAGGCAGTAAACAGCATCCTTCTATGGCCTTTGCATCAGCTCCTGTCTCCAGGTTCCTATGCTGTTTGGGTTCTTGTCCTGGTTTCCTTCATTGATGAACAGTGATGTGGAAGTGTAAGCCAAATAAACCCTTTCCCTCCCCAAGTTGCTTTTTGGTCTTTGTGTTTCGTTACAGCAAAGAAACCTTAACTAAGACGTCCATCTTGCTGGCCCTTCAACAGGTGCTCTGTTTGGAGGTCTTCCTTGGGCTGACTCCTCATCAGTCAATTAGCATATAAAACCAAACGATCCTAAATGGCCTACTTAGAAGACACAATGCTAAAATCTTTATTAAATTTCACAAAGAATTGGCTGCAGAAAGGCTACAGTAGCCTCTGCCTCTGTGCAGGGTGGTGAAGCGGTGTTGAGGTTCCCGAGTCATAGCTAGCCAAGCACTGCATGTGAAGCCATTGCTCTGTTCTGTGGGAGTGGTACCTGCAAACGCCTGTGCTACAAGGCTTTCCCAGGACTCTAACTCTGCATCTTGGGCTGTAACGGTGTGAGTGTATGACATTGACTCTAGTGTTATTTTTTACTTGTTAATAACCAAGCTTGTTATTTCATTTTCTACAGATTCTGGGGTTTAGAAAGCAGCAGGTTTGCTGCTTGCAGAGTCAAAGGCTATAATTCACTTGTCCTGAAAGGCTCTGTGGGCATGTTGATGGCGGGAGGAGAGAGCGTGGCAGCGTAAGAGGATTGTTAAAACATAGTCAAGCTGAGAGAAGGCATAGCTTTCCGATTTTTTCTTGATGCTTTTAAAAAATAGCTGTTGAGATGTAACTGGACTGTGTGTAAGCATGTGTTGATTTTTTTTTTTTTAGTTTAGATATGCAATGGAACTATACAGTGAGTGTATATTTTCACCTGGCTTGTCTCAGGAGAAATGACGTTGAGAGTCATCCCATCGTTGGATGAAACAGTAGTTCTGTGTCTCTCCCTTTCCATCAACACATATGGGGATAAAAAGAAAAAGCTCAGGAGAAAAACAGATACCTGTCAAAAAGTTCCATTCTGTGATGGGTATGGCATGTTGGGTATATTCTATCATCCAATCTTCATGATAGCCACACAATGGCAATTAGGTTTAATGGTGGTTTTAGGAAAAAGTGACCCTGGTGAAGACAGTACTGATTTTTGTGAGGGCCCTGACACCTAGTGGCAGGTGTCACTTTCACATAAAGTCTGCCAGAGTAGTATGAGCCAGTGGTCACATTTAATGAAGCTCCTGGAAAACTTTAATAAGAACTGATGGCAAAAGTTTCGTTTTTTTGGCAAAAGCGGATTCACATAAATAATGTGAACCAGACTTACAGTAGTGATGACTTGTGTGGAGACCAGTGGTGGTGATTTGTGACAGGAGTGATGGCCAGTGTGGAGACCAGTGATGGCAACACAGCCAAGCGTTCTCGTCCTGGGTGACATGCCCTTCATCACACATTCCTGTCAGCGCTGGGTAGTTCTGTTTCCTTCCTCTCGCTTACAAGTCATTTCTCCTTTCTGCACTTCCATTTGTACGGCTCTCCATTGTTTCCTCAAATGCCTGCGGCCCCCAAGTGTGATAGCGCACTTCTGCGCTCCCAGCACGCTGGAGGCTGAGGCAGGGGGATCTAGAGTTCAAGGCCACCCTGAACCACACAGAGACCTTCTCTGAAAAGAGGGGGAAAAAAAACCCAAGAACCAAATGCCTGTAGCGACATGTAGACTAATTGCTGACAGCTGAGCAGCTGGGAAGAAACACACAGTATAGGGAATCCATTTAGGATGATTCTTCAGATGAGCCAAATTAGCTCCAAAGGAGATTAATGGCTGTGGAAGCTGACGTTGTTAGTTGGAATAGGACTTACATCCTGCTAATTTAAGCCAGGATTCAAGATGAAAGATCTTAGAGCCATCCATTATCTGACAGCTAGCAGTTTCACCATGCTTCTACAGCATCCATGTCTTCTGCACCGTTCAAAGACTCCTGAACAGAACCAGAACGCCTTCGGTCTCATTTAACAGAACAGAATTGGGGCTCCCAGGGTGGTCCTAGGCCCTCCCCAGCATTATGAACGGAGTCAGGCTGTTCCTTTCTCCGCAGGCACTTGGCAGACAGAGTCGCTGAGCTGGATCGAGTGAACAGGATCAACCAGTGTTTGCAGGAAGACTGGGACAGGAGCCTGTGCATGAAGAAGCAGCGGGATCTGGAGGAGAAGGCCTTTGAGCGGTGAGACCTAATGGGAACCAGCCGCTCTTTGCTCGCAAGAAACTTCCCTGTAAATCAGCTTCACATTTTCTTTCCTCTATCCCAGTGGCTCTCAACCATCATGATGCTGCCACCCTTTAATACAGTTCCTCATGTTGTGCTGACCCCCCAACCACAAAATTAATGCGTTGCTACTTCATAGCTGTGATTTTGCTACTGTTATGAATCGTGATAGAAGTACCTGATATCCAGGATATCTGCTATGTCACCCCCAGGCTGAGAACCACTGCGTGTCTAACTCTAGGGTGGCAGAGGGTTTGAGTGCCTCCATTTGATTAGTACGGCCCTCAACAAAATTCTGGGGGGAGAACAAATCTGCTTAGTGAGAAATGCTGCTGCAATCGATTAGCAATGTCTTTTATGAGCAAGGGGCTGAAAAACACTGTGTTGTATGTTAAGTTTTTACTGACCCTGCCCTGATCCTTGCTTCTGCTTTGGTGGTTCCACTTTGCTGAAGGCTGTAACTCTCTTTGGATATGTTAGAAAGATGAGCTCTGCTCTGAACACTTCCAAGCCTTATGGATTTCTTTTTTTGAGATATAGAGTATTGCTATGTAGTTCTAGCTGGACTGGAACTTGCTATGTAAATCAGACTGGCCTCAAACACACAGAGATTCATCTGCTTCTGCTACCTGAGTGTTTGGACTAAAGGTGTGCACCACCATGCCTGGCCCGTATGGTTAGGTCCTAAGAGCAGAGTCAAGGAAAGACTGATAATGGGAAAAACAGGCTACACACAGTGGAGCTGGGCCTCTCTTCAGTTGTATATTTACTGTGTGAATCTGTCATTTATAATTAGCACTAACTTTGGAAAGGCTTCTAACGTTAGTCATATTTTTAAATTTGTAAACTGTGAAAGTAATTGCCTGACCAAGCTAGCATAGAAGTTTTAGGGGCAAAGAAATAAAAAGATGGGAAAACGGTTATACTTTGGAAATAATAGAAATCCTTTAGAAATTTAAGGTAAGATTTTATAAAATGAAAAGAAGATTTCATAAGATGTTAAGATTCCAATGAAACTGATCCAGTCTATACAATCAAATTATCAGAATCAAATGCAACCAAAACCAGTTTAAATAGCTACTTTTCCACTGTTGTTTAAGATTTCATTGTGTGTGTGTGTGTGTGTGTGTGTGTGTGTGTGTGTGTGTGTGTGCATGTGTCTCTGAGGAGACCAGAAGACAGTGTCGGAGCCCCTAGAGTTGGAGTTACAGGCAACTATGAGGCACTTTTGGTTCTGGGAACCAATCTCAGTTTCTCTGAAGAGCAGCAAGCACTCTTGACTGATCTCTCTGACCTTGACTTAAAAAATTATTTTTAAAGATTTATTTTATGTATAAGTTTTTATGTATAAGTTTTTTTTCCCTCCATATATGGCTGTATACCACTGTGTGCTTGGTTCCCAAGGAGGCCAGAAGAAGGGTGTCAGATTCCCTGGACCTGGAATATAATCCACCATGTGGGTGCTGGGAATCAAACCCGGGTCCCCTGGAAGAGCAGCCAGTGCTCTTAAATGCTAAGCCATCTCTCCAGCCCCAGCATCATCGTCATCATCATCATCATCATCATCATTATCATCATCATCATCACCATCTTCATTATTTTAATCATGGCTGAAGAGCCATGGATGAAGATCTGCCACTTTTCTTTTCGAGTTTCTTGAAAGGCACTTCTCATCTGATTTCCTAATCATGGAGAAAGTATGAGGGATAATATGACAATCAGGTGCCATAGGAGAAGTGGGGCTGTTTGATTCAGAGAAGAGGAAGAATGTGGGAGTGGGAGAGTTCAAACTATTTTTTTTTTCAATCTTGTGGAAAAACAGTGAGAAGCAGTGAGGCTTCTGTCAGCAAGATTTTGTTTAGATTCACAAAGAATGCTTGGCCAACATGATGATAGTGGATAGAGGAGTCACAGGAAATAATTGTGAGCTCCAGTTAGCAAATGTACTCCAGGGGTGTATGTAACACATCAGAAGTGATACTTCACTACCCACCCAGGCTGTGGTATGCAGTGACGCAAGCAGGAAGCAGGTAGGAAGAAGGAAGTAGTTGATGTAAATCAAATCAAATCAAAACAAAAAACAAACAAAAACAAAAGCAAGATTTATGTTTATGCAGTTAGCACATGCCAACTCTGTCCCGTTTCTGGTGTAATCCAGATAGGTCTTCCCTATTCCTTCCAAGATTATTCTTTTCCTTCTAAGGTTTTCCTAGTTCTCTCTCTCTCTCTCTCTCTCTCTCTCTCTCTCTCTCTCTCTCTCTCACATATGTGTGTATGCATGTGCCTTTGTGAGCATCAGCCTGTGGAGGTCCCAGGTCAACCTTAAATGGGACCATCTACCTTGCTTTTTGAGACAGGGTCTCTCTCTGGCCTGCAGCTCGTCTATTAAGCCAGGCTGGCTGGTATACGGGTTCTGAGGATCAGACTCAGGTCTCCATGCTTGCACAGCAAACACTTTTTTGACAGCTCTCCCTCCAGCCCCTAATAGTTGGGACCCAATTTCTTGCTGGCTGCTGGAGAGAGGGCTGCTGTTGGGAGAGGGGTACTGACGCAGCCTTGTGACTTTTACAGAATTCTGTGTCCTTACAGAAACGTTGATGGGTCACGAGAGCATGCTTGGAACTGACTTACAGAACCAAGAACTTTCAAAATGGAGACTCAGTCACTGCTGTGCTTCATCTCCACTTCCAGTTTGTTTTTCCTTTCTTTGTCTCTACTTTCTTTCTGGTGCTTAACTCTCCAGAAGCTCTGGCCTCTTGGGGCTTTTCTTTGCAAGTCTACCCTTAGTTCTCCGCAGGTGTTAGGGATTACCTGTCAGTCAGTAGCTTCATCCCCTTCTCAGACAAGGTCTCCAGGGAGTGAGAATAGTGCAAATATGGCAAAACACCAAGGCCACATCTTAGATGGTAGGGGTGACCTTGGACTTCATGTGTTTGGTGTTAGGCATGTGTGGCTAGGCATGAAGGAAGGGTCAAACTGCTGGGAATTTGCACACAGCCTTTGATTTAGTGAAAAGGAGGAGACAATAGACGCCAGGATGTGGGGTGAGCAGCAGCAGGCAGCAGGTGGACTGTAAGAGCTGAGAAGGCAGAGCTCGGTATCACTTTCCTTCTCTCTGCTTCCAGGGACTTGGGGGACACCTGATGACATCAGCTTTTGCTTTCTTCTCCCCAGGGCTTCTGACAAGCTGTTCCTCTTGGACCAGTGTGAGAAGTACCGGCGCTGCAGGCAGTGCCAGAGACGCACCACCAACGTGGGCGAGAGCAACGTGTGGCCCCTGAATAAATTCCTGCAGGGTTCACGACTGCTCGTGTAGAACTCAAAGTTTGAACCTATGTATTCTGAGGAACATTTATTTGGAGTGGTTGAATATTTAGAGTGTCTATATTTGTACCTCAGGAAAAAAAAGAGTGCTTTTAAACCCTTTCTTAAATTCATGTCGACTATTATTTCCTTTGTGTTCTGCCTTCTGCTCACCCCTGCGTATTCCCTGAACTTGGCTCTGACAGCAGTGACAGTGTTGGAATAATTCTTAGCCTAGAGCCCATTTGCTATAGGGACTGGGAATGGGACCCAACTTCTTGCGGGGATGCTGATACAGCTCTGTGACTTCTTTTAGAAACTTCGTATTTTCCCATCTGTAATAAATATATTATAATAACTACTTTTTAAGTGCTGACTATGCATGATTATTTATAATGGTGCACTTTATCCCCTCCCCAAATCTAAACTTTTAAAATATGTTTTTATTTATTCTTTGAAAATTTCATGTACTTATACAATATATTGTGATCAGATCCATCTATCACTACCTTTCTCTAGTTCTCCCTAGTATATCCTACCCAACATCCCTACCAACCTTATGTCCTCCTTTATTTCTTTTTTTTTTTTTTTTTTTTTTTTTTGGTTTTTCGAGACAGGGTTTCTCTGTGTAGCTTTGCGCCTTTCCTGGAGCTCACTTGGTAGCCCAGGCTGGCCTCGAACTCACAGAGATCCACCTGCCTCTGCCTCCCGAGTGCTGGGATTAAAGGCGTGCGCCACCAACGCCCGGCTGTCCTCCTTTATTTCTTGTTATTTTTTTTTTTTTTTTCGAGACAGGGTTTCTCTGTGTAGCTTTGCGCCTTTCCTGGAACTCACTTGGTAGCCCAGGCTGGCCTCGAACTCACAGAGATCTGCCTGGCTCTGCCTCTTGAGTGCTGGGATTAAAGGCGTGTGCCACCACCGCCCTGCCGTCTTGTTATTAATAAGTAACCTCTTGAGTCCAATTAATGCTGTCCATATGTGCTTGGACGTGGGGCCTTCCACAGGAGAATGGGCATATCCCTAAGGGAGAATGACTTTCCTCCCTCAGTAGCCATCAACTGCCTCAAGAACTTCTCCCTCATCCATTAGATGATCCACTAGAATTCTGAGTCACTGATCTTATGCAGGTCTTGTGCACATAACCACAGTTGCTGCAAGTTGATATGTGCAGCAGCCATGCCATGAAGTCAACAGTTCACAGTTCTCCTCCCTATCTGCTATCTCTTACATCCTTTCTACCTCCTCTTCAGCAATGTTCCCTGAGTCTTGGGTAGGGGGAGGTTGATATAAATGACACACCCAGCTGAGCACTCACAGTTACTTATACCTGGCACTTTGACCAGTTTAGTCTTTCCTCACTGCAAAAAAAGCTTCCCTGATCAAATGCCAGTAGCTGGTAGCCATGTCAGAGAAACAGCAGGTGGCAGTTGGGGTTCAGGGTGTCAGCCCACCAGGAGGAAAACTCTCTAATGGGCAAACATCATTAAGCAAGGCTATGAGGCTACAAACTCCAGAATGTCTTTTGCTTCTGTTGTCCCTCTTCATGTTTGCTGCTACAGTCTTTTCTCTGGTATCTGACATGGTGTATATTGGATGTGGGGAGTCCCCCACTGCCTGTATTGTAGTGTGTGTATCTCATGAAAACATCCGGATCTACTGGGCATTTATATCTGTGGATTGTCAGGAAGATGATTCCTCCTTAAGTTGTATTGTATAATTAATAGAGTTTTGATGAATAAAAATAAATACAAGGATATGTTTCATAGCTAAGGCCTATGAGTTCCAGAAGGCCTATGAGTCCCACTTAGGGGCTGCTTTAGATCACAGTTCAGATTTATGATTTAGGAAAACATTTGAGTTCAGGAGCCAGGCTGGCTCAAATTCCTTTAATCTTAATGCTGAGAAATGAAGTCATAGATTTCATGTACACCATTAGGTTAAAAAAGCTTCAAAATAGCTTTAGATTAGACCAGATACCTTGCTAATGGTTTTTAAGGTAAACATTCCCAGAAAAACAATCTGTAGTTCACAATGACACAGCTGAGCTGTCTGGCTAGGTTGTAAATACAAAACAGCCCAATTATTGCCAGCTGGCAAGTGACTAATTCCTTTCACCCATTCCTGACTTCAATTTGTAAAAATAAATTCTGACTAGTCAAGGCTACAAAAAATAACTTGACCCTGTAGCCCCAAAATAAGGGCTACAGGTTTCTTTTGATAGTTAGGAGCCACACACAGGGCAGAAAGTACATTTTGAGTTTTAATGTGTCATAGTATCTTGGAAGTGCAGACTTAAGCTGATGCTAAAAGATTTACAGTAGCTCAGAAATTTTGTCTTGGGCCTAAATTAGAGGATTTATGGTGTCTCTTGCCTGGAGACTCAGCACTCTCTAGATACCTTCTAATTGCAGGGTGTTAGTTCGATATGTTTACATAGTCATTGAGTCAGTTTAAATTGCTTTTCCTCTGCCTGAGAGATTGCAGGGCATAAGGTCAAAGCAGCTAATACACTCAGATAGGTTGCAAGTGCACAATTTTCTCATTCTCTGGAGCTCTTCAGCAGTTTAGGTTTGTGATTCTTTTAAAATTCCATACAAGATTACCTATCAAGATAGATAATAAAGTAATTGATTCTTTCTTTATAATTACAATTTGCAGCCTGTCAACAAAAGGGTTGGCTGAGAAAAATGCTCCTTGATTGCTCATCACAGGCTACTTAGATGTATTGCATGTGAGTTGTTGGGATGACTCTTTTTTTTTTTTTTTTTTGGTTGTTGTTTTGTTTTTGTTTTTCAAGACAGGGTTCCTCTGTGTAGTTTTGGTGCCTGTCCTGGATTTCACTCAATAGACCAGGCTGGCCTCGAACTCACAGAGATCCACCTGCCTCTGCCTCCCAAGTGCTGGGATTAAAGGTGTGCGCCACCGCCACCCAGCTGATGACTTTGTTTTAATCATGTCTTTACCAATGGAATGTAACCTTTTTATGACTCCTGTATTGCCTGAAAGAGTTTGTTGGGGTAATAAGCTGTGAAAAGACATGAGAGCAGAGCAACAAAAGAGAACAACATAATGAGAGAACAGCATGGTGAGAACAGCATGAGAGAATAAAGAAAGGAACCACCAAGGGAGTGCATCAGTGTCTTGATTCCCTAAAACCCCTCAGATAGAAAAGTCTTAGTTTACACCAATGCCATGGATTCCTTTTAGGCCCTGTGTGCTGCCTTGGAGGCTGGATCCCCGAGGCGGCATTAATCAAAGTTTCTGAGCACACACATCTATGGGCACAAACTTAAACAGCATGGTCATTTAGTCAAACAATAGCAGATTCCCCCCCTAGGACCTATGAGCTCCTTAGTTACGGAGTTTTGACCAGGTTTACAGTACCAGGCATGAATTCCCTTCTGTGGTGCTGACCTCAGGTCCAATCAGAACAGCAGTTGATTACCTCCAGTAACAGCTTTGCCACTATTGTGCCAGTGGTCCCATCTTGCCAGGCTGGTGAGTATTTTAGCATCTGGAGTCCAGTGCTGGTGGAGCCATTGCCACCTATTCTCCCCTAGCAGCATGCACAGCATCTTCTGGTACTATGTAAGCTAGCTGGCAGTGAGAGTTTCCTAGTGAGTTGAGGTTGATTTCTCTCAATCCTGCCTCCCAACAGTGCTGACCTTAGATTTTTATGGAAGTGTACATCACCTCAGAGCTTCAGAGCAATGTTGTCAGAGTGTTTTAGTTAATGACAACAGGGACTTAGTTAATGTCCCAAGGAATGCCATTCCCTTGGAGATCTCCCATGATGCATTTTGTTGTCTAGTCATTTCTACATCCTGGTCATAGTGCAGAAATAAGTATGTACTGTAGGGAGAGTCTGGCTGGCTTGGCAGGTGCCCCCTTCTCTCATTGTTTTACTCATGCCTGTTCTTAGGCTCCATGCACTGCTGAAGAGGACTTAGGTTCCCGTCAATGGGCTGACCAAGATGTTCAATCAATCAGGAACTTTTTTTTTTTTTTTTCCGAGACAGGGTTTCTCTGTGTAACTTTGGAGTCTGTCCTGGAACTCGTTCTGTAGCCCAGGCTGGCCTCTATCTCACAGATATCCATCTACCTCTGCCTCCCGAGTGCTGGGATTAAAGGCGTGTGCCACCACCGCCCGGCTAAAGAATTATTTATTATTATGTATACAGAAGAGGGAGCCAGATCTCATTACAGATGGTTGTGAGCCACCATATGGGTGCTGGGAATTGAACTCAGGACCTCTAGAAGAGCAGTAGGTGCTCTTAACCTCTGAGCCATCTCTCCAGCTCCTCTCCTGTTTTTTTTTTTTTTTTTTTTTTTTAATAAATGTGGGTTCTGGAGATTGACCTCAGGTCCTTGTATTTGCAAGGTAAGCACTTTTTTCTTTCCTCTTTTGTTAACTACATATTCACACTATAACTATATGTATTACAATTATGTGCAGTGAAAACCTCACCAGAAAATGTTAACATTTTTTGTTTTAAAATTGTGTGGTTTAGCTGGGCGGTGGTGGCACACGCCTTTAATCCCAGCACTCGGGAGGCAGAGGCAGGTGGATCTCTGTGAGTTCGAGGCCAGCCTGGGCTACAGAGTGAGTTCCAGGACAGGCTCCAAAGCTACACAGAGAAACTCTGTCTCGAAAAAACAAAAACAAAAACAAAAACAAAAAAAAAACTAAAAAAAAAAAAAGTTTAGAAAAACAAAACAAAAAAATAGAAGAAAATTGTGTGGTTTAAAAAAACAAAACAAAACAAAAAACAAGCCAAGCAGTGGTGGCACACGCCTTTAATCCTACCCCTCGGGAAGCAGGTGGATCTCTGTGAGTTCGAGGCCAGCCTGGTCTACAGAATGAGTTCCAGGACAGCCGGGGCTGCATGGAGAAATCCTGTCTTGAAACTCTGCTCCCCCAAACCCCAAACATACACACACACACACACACACAAAAGCAGCAGCAACAACAAACCAAAGGAGAGAAGTAGTTGGTAATATTTACACCAAGTTTTGCTAACTCTTTTAATTTTTTTTGAAGGTCTAATGATTCTGGTGTCATTTCACACACTGAAAAACTTCCTTCAGCATTTCTTCAGTTCAAATTTGGTAGCTATAGAATCTGTTAGCTAACTTGAGCTCCCAGGGGCTCCCAGAGACTGAACTGACAACCAGGGAGCCTGCGTGGGACGGACCTAGGCCCTCTGCATGTATGTTAGAGTTGTGTAGCTTGGTCTACTTGTGGGACTCCCAGCAGTGGGAGCAGGGGTGTCTCTGACTCTTCTGCCAGCTTTGGGGGCCATTTTTCTCACACTGCATTGCCTCATCCAGCCTTAATAATGAGGGAGGTCTCTAGTCTTACTGCAACTTGATATGCTAAGTTTGGTTGATATCCCTGGGAGGCCTGCCCTTTTCTAAAGAGAAACAGAGGAGGAGTGGATGTGGAGTACAGAGGAGAGGTGGGGGAGGGACTGGAAGGAAGGAGGGAAAGGAAACTGTGGTCTGGATGTAAAAAAAAAAAAATAATAATAAAAATGAATCTGGAAGCCAGAGAGATGGCTAAGAGGTTAAGAGCACTGGCTGCACTTCCAGAGGTTTAATTCCCAGGAACTACATGGTGGCCCACAACCATCTATAATGAGATCTAGTGCCCTCCTCTAGCATGCAGGCGTATATGCAGGCAGAACACTGTATACATTTATTTTTTAAAAAAGAATCTGTTTTACTTCATCTGAGAATGTACTATGCCTTTATTCTTGAAGAAGATTTTTATTGGATATATGAATGTGAGTGGATAGCTAGTTTATTTCAGTATTTTATTTTTCTTTCTTTCTTTCTTTTATTAAGAAATTTTCTACTCACTCCACATACCACCCACGGATCACATCTCCTTCCTCCTCCCATATCTCCACATCCCCCAAATCAAGGTCTCCCATGGGGAGTCAGCAGAGCCCAGCACACTGAGCCTAGGCAGGTCCAAGCCCCTTCCCACTGCACCAAGGCTGTGCAAGGTGCCACACCACAGGCACTAGGTTCCAGAAGCCTGTCCATAGATCAGGGCCAGATCCCGATCCCCCTGCCTGGGTGCCCCCCAAACAGTTCGAGCCAAACAACTGTCTTCCATATCCAGAGGGCCTAGTCCAGTACCATGGGGGCTCCACAGCCACCAGTCCTCAGTTCATGGGCTTCCACTAGTGTGGTTGGTCATCTCTGCATGTCCTCCCATCATGATCTCGACGTCCCTCGCCTGCAGTATCTCTCCTCTCATCAATTGGATTCCCAGAGCTCAGCCTAGTGCCTGGCCATGGATCTCTGTATCTGCCTCCATCAGTCACTGGACAAAGGCTCTATGATGACAGCTAGGTTATTTGCTAGGCTGGTCACTAGAGTAGACTGGTCTAGGCACTCTCTGAACCACTGCCAGCAGACCAAGGTGGGGTCAACCTTGTGGATTCCTGAGAGCCTCCCCAGCACCCTGCCTCTTCCTATTCCCATGATGTCCTCATCTATCATGGTATCTTCCTCCCTGCCCTCCCACTCTGTCCCTGTTCCAGCTTGACCCTCCCATTTCCCTATGTTCTCATCCCCCACTCCACGCCCTCTGCCACCACCCCTCCACACCCAGTCCACTCATGTAGATCTCATCTACTTCTCCTTTGCAGGGTCATCCATGTGTCCCTCCTAAGGTCTTTCCCTGTTAGCTAGCCTCTCTGGAATCGTGGGTTGCAGTATGGCCATCCCTTCCCTCACATTTAGTATCCACTTATGAGTGAGTACATACTATGTTTGTCCTTCTGAATCTGGGTTACCTCACTCAAGATGGTATTTTCTAGTTCCATCCATTTGCCTGCAAATTTCATGATATCATTGTTTTTTACTGCTGAGTAGTACTCCATTGTGTATATGTGCCATATTTTCTTTATCCATTCTTCAGTTGAGGGGCATCTAGGCTGTTCCCAGGTTCTTGCTATTACGAATAATGCTGATATGAACATAGTTGAGCATGTGTCCTTGTGGTAAGATTGAGCATTCCTTGAGTATATGCCCAAGAGTGGTATAGCTGGGTCTTGAGGAAGACTTATTCCCAATTTTCTGAGAAATCGCCATACTGATTTCCAGAGTGGTTGTACAATTTTACATTCCCACCAACAGTGGAGGAGAGTTCCCCTAGCTCTACATCCTCTCCAACATAAGCTGTCTTCAGTGTTTTTGATCTTAGCCATTCTGACAGGTGTAAGATGGTATCTCAGAGTTGTTTTGATTTGCATTTCCCTGATGACTAAGGATGTTGAGCAATTCCTTAAATGCCTTTCAGCCATTTGAGATTCTTCTGTTGAGAATTCTCTGTTAAGCTCTGTAGCCCATTTTTTAATTGGATTGTTCAGTATTTTGATGTCTAGCTTTTTGAATTCTCTATATATTTTGGAGATCAGCCCTCTGTCAGATGTGGGGTTGGTGAAGATCTTTTCCCATTCTGTAGGCTGTTGTGTGGTCTTATTGACTGTGTCCTTTGCTCTACAAAAGCTTCTCAGTTTCAGGAGGTCCCATTTATTAATTGTCGCTCTCAGTGTCTGTGCTACAGGTGTTATATTTAGGAAGAGGTCTCCTGTGCCAATTCGTTCCTGACTACTTCCTATTTTTTCTTCTATCAAGTTCAGTGTAACTGGATTTATGTTGAAGTCTTTGATCCACTTGGACTTGAGTTTTGTGCATGGGGACAGATATGGATCTATTTGCAATCTTCTGCATGTTAACATCCAGTTATGCCAGCACCATTTGTTGAAGATGCTTTCTTTTTTCCATGGTACAGTTTTGGCTTCTTTGTCAAAAATCATATGTCCATAGGTGTGTGGATTAATGTCAGGGTCTTCAATTTGATTCCATTGGTCCACATGTCGGTTTTTATGCCAGTACCAAGCTGTTTTTATTACTATAGCTCTATAGTAGAGCTTGAGGTCAGGGATCATGATGCCTCCAGAGGTTGCTTTATTATACAGGATTCTTTTAGCTATCCTAGGTTTTTTGTTCTTCCATATAAAGTTAAGTATTGTTCTTTCCAAGTCTGTGAAGAATTGTGTTGGGGTTTTGATGGGGATTGCATTGAATCTGTATATTGCTTTTGGCAAGATTGCCATTTTTTACTATGTTGATTCTACCCATCCATGAGCATGGGAGATCTTTCCATTTTCTGACACCTTCTTCAATTTCTTTCTTCAGAGACTTAAAGTTCTTATCATATAGGTCTTTCACTTGCTTAGTTAGAGTTACCCCAAGGTATTTTATATTATTTGTGGCTATTGTAAAGGGTGATGTTTCTCTGATTTCTTTCTCAGCCCCTTTTTCATTTGTATATAGGACGGCTACTGATTTTTTTGAGTTAATCTTGTATCCTGCCACTTACTGAAGGAGTTTATCAGCTGTAGGAGTTCCCTGGTAGAATTTTTGGGTTCACTTATGTATACTATCATATCGTCTGCAAATAATGAAAATTTGACTTCTTCCTTTCCAATTTGTATCCCCTTGATCTCCTTATGTTGTCTTATGGCTCTGGCTAGAACTTCAAGTACTATATTGAATAAGTATGGGGAGAGTGGACAGCCTTGTTTTGTTCCTGATTTTAGCGGAATTGTTTTGAGTTTCTCTCCATTTAATTTGATGTTTGCTGTTGGCTTGCTGTAAATTGCCTTTATTATGTTTAGGTATGTTCCTTGTATTCCTGATCTCTCTAGAACCTTTATCATGAAGGGGTATTGGATTTTGTCAAAGGCTTTTTCAGAATCCAATGAGATGATCATGTGGTTTTTTTCCTCCAGTTTGTTTATATGGTGGATTACATTGACAGATTTTCATATGTTGAACCATCCTTGCATCCCTGGGATGAAGCCTACTTGGTCATGGTGGATAATTTTTTTGATGTGTTCCTGGATTTGGTTAGCCAGTATTTTCTATTTCTTTTTTTTTTCTTTTCTTTTCAGAGCTGAGGATCGAACCCAGGGCCTTGCACTTGCAAGCTAAATCCCAACCCCAAAGGTTTATTTATTTTATTTTATTTTTATTTACTTATTTATTTATTTATTTTGTTTTTTTGAGACAGGGTTTCTCTGTGTAGCTTTGGAGCCTGTCTGGAACTCACCCTATAGCCCAGGCTGGCCTCAAACTCACAGAGATCTGCCTGCCTCTGCCTCCCGAGTGCTGGGATTAAAGGTGTGCACCACCACCGCCTGGCGGTTAGCCAGTATTTTATTGAGTATTTTTACATCAATGTTCATGAGGGAGATTGGTCTGTAGTTCTCTTTCTTTGTTGCATCTTTGTGTGGTTTGGGTATCAGGGTAACTGTAGCCTCATAAAAAGATTTGGTAATGTTCCTTCTGTTTCTATGGTGTGGAACAATTTGAAGAGTATTGGTATTAGCTCTTCTTTGAAAATCTGGTAGAATTCTGTGCTGAAACCATCTGGTCCTGGGCTTTTTTTGGTTGGGAGACTTTTAATGACTGTATCTATTTCCTTAGGGGTTATTGGTCTATTTAAATAGTTAATCTGGTCTTGATTTAACTTTGGTATGGGGTACCTATATAGAAAATCATCCATTTCTTTCAGATTTTCCAATTTTGTGGAGTACAGGTTTTTGAAGTATGACCTTGTGGGATGACTCATCCCTAACAGGCTTGAGGGCCAGAAGGCTCAAACCAGTAAAAAAGATACTTTATGAGAGCCAGCCTGGGTCTGCCTGATGGTCTTAGCAATAGCAGCTGAAACATGACCTGGAGATGACCTGGACCAATGAGAGGCAGCCATGTCACACCAGCTGATGCATATTTATCAGACCTCCCCCCAGGGTGGGGTGTAGGTTATATAACGCTTGCCTCTTCCTGAATAAACTGAGCTTGTTGTTTCCACATTCTCCCAGAGTCTGTGTGGTTTGACTGTGCCTACTTGGCCCCCGCCCCCAAAGGGAACAACAACAAGGACCCTGCTACATGACCTGATGATTCTCTGTATTTCCTCATTGTTTGTTGTTATGTTCCCCTTTTCATTTCTGATTTTGTTAATTTGGATGCTCTCTCTCTGCCTTTTGGTTAATTTGGATAAGGGCTTATCTATCTTGTTGATTTTCTCAAAGAACCAACTTTGTTTCATTGATTCTTTGTATTGTTCTCTTTGTTTCTATTTTATTAATTTTAGCCCTCAATTTGATTATTTCCTGGCTTCTGTTTCTCCTGGGTGAGTTTGCTTCTTCTTGTTCTAGAGCTTTCAGTTGTGCTGTTATGGCACTAATGTGAGATTTCTCCCACTTCTTTATGTGGGCATTTAGAGCTATGAATTTTCCTCTTAGCACTGCTTTCATGGTGTCCCATAAGTTTGGGTATGTTGTACATTTGTTTTCATTGAATTCTAGGAAATCTTTAATTTCTTTCTTTATTTCTTCCTTGACACATTGGTGATTCAATTGGGCATTATTCAGTTTCCATGAGATTGTAGGCTTTCTGTAATTTTTGTTGTTGTTGAAATCTAACTTTAAGCCATGGTGGTCTGATAAGACACAGGAGGTTATTTCAATTTTTTTTTGTATCTGTTGAGATTTTGTGACCAAGCATGTGGTCGATTTTGGAGAAGGTTCCATGGGGTGCTGAAAAGAAGGTATATTCTTTTGTGTTAGGGTGGAATATTCTGTAGATATCTATTAAGTCTATTTGAGTCATAACGTCTGTTTGTTCCCTTATTTCTCTGTTAAGTTTCTGTCTGGCAGACCTGTCCATTGGTGAGAGTGGGGTGTTGAAGTCTCCCACTACTAGTGTATGGGGCTTGATGTGCAATTTAAGCTTTAGTAATGTTTCTTTTATGAACGTCGGTGCCCTTGTATTTGGGGTATAAATATTCAGAATTGAGACTTCATCTTGTCGGATTTTCCCTGTGATAAATATGTAGTGTCCTTCCTGATCTCTTTCAATTGATTTTAGTTTGAAGTCTATTTTATTAGCTATTAGGATAGCCACACCAGCTTGCCATTTAAATCCATTTGATTGGAAAGTTTTTCCCCAGCCTTTAATTCTGAGGTGGTGTCTGTCTTTGAAGTTGAGGTGTGTTTCTTGTATGCAGCAAATGGATTGTATCCATTCTGTTAGCCTGTGTCTTTTTATAGGTGAATTGAGACCATTGATATTGATGGATATTAATGACCAGTTATTGTTAGTTCCTGTTATTTTTTGGTGATAGTGTTGTATGTTTCCCTTCTTTGGTATTTGTTGGTATGGGACTATCTATATTGCCTGTGTTTTCATGGGTGTATCTAACTTCCTTAGGTTGGATTTTTCCTTAAAGTGCTTTCTGTAGGGCTGAATTTGTGGAGAGATATTGTTTAAATCTGGTTTTATCATGGAATATTTTGTTTACTCCGTCTATGTTGATTGAGAGTTTTGCTGGGTATAATAGTCTGGGTTGATATCCATGGTCTCTTAGTATCTGCATTATGTCTGTCCTGGACCTTCTGGCTTTTAGAGTCTCCATTGAGAAGTCAGGTGTTATTCTTATGGGTCTGCCTTTATACGTTACTTGGCCTTTTTCCTTTGCAGCTCTTAATATTTTTTCTTTATTCTGTATGTTTTGTGGTTTGATTATTATGTGACAAGGGGACTGTTTTTGGATCCAGTCTATTTGGTGTTCTGTAACCCTCCTGTATTTTTACAGGCATTT
>CABHPR010143391.1:0-14077 GCA_902168415.1 Peromyscus melanophrys | reverse complement strand
TTTGGGGGAGGTGGGGCTTGGGTTACAGGGCCTGATGGGGGATGGGGGTAGTCTGACCTGTGTGTAGGAGGTCTGCCTGCAAACTGGCCTGAAACTGGAACTGCAGTGGGTGGTGGTGTAGGGGTGCAAGGTTGTGCCCCTGGGCCCAAAGCCTAGGGGCTGGGGTGTTTGGGTATGAGGATAAAGACTCACCTCTTAGTCTAGTCGGGTGCTGGCAGGCTCTGTCTCAGGGAACAGTTGCAGTCTCTGAGGGTGGGTCTCTTTCAGTATTTTAAACAAATTATTTTGTTTAAATTGTTTATTCTATGGGTTTTGATGAGAAGTCAAGTGATTTTGGTTGTATATAATGTTTTCTCTGTTTTCAAGATTTTCTTCTTGATTTTTGATTTTCCGTAGTTTGGTTATGATAGGTTTTTCTGAGTGGTCTTGTTTTCTGTACATTGTGCATGCCTGTGTGGGGTTATGTGCATGTGAGTGCAGGTGGTCTTGGATGCTAAAAGAGGGCACCATCTCCCCTGGAGCTGGAGGTAAGGAGCTTGTGAACTGCCTGGCATTGGTGCTGAACTCTAGTACTCTGCCAAAGCAGTATGTGCTCTTAACTGCTGAGCATCTTTCTAGCCCAGGATAATTTCTATTTATCTATGTTCAATTACACTGATGTATTTTTAATTTTTAGACTCCCCCTCAGATGTGTGTATAATGTATCTTAATCACATGCAGTCTAAATTCCTCTTCTCACTTCCTCCCTTGAAGTACCACCTTTATGCTTTCCTTCCTTCCTTCCTTCCTTCCTTCCTTCCTTCCTTCCTTCCTTCCCCTCCCCCCTTCACCCACTGGGTCCAATTGAGCATGGGGCTATCCACTGGAGCATAACAAACCTACCAGAGGCAATACTCGAAAAGAAAAAATGACTTTCCCTCCCCAGAAACCAATTGCCAATAGTTCCTCAGCTAGTGCTAGAACTCTATGAGCCCTTCTCCCATCCCTGCTGGAATGAGTCAACCTATTCTCTTCCATGGTGCTGTCGACCACACATTTATGGAGTCTCTGAAAGGCCCTGGAGATTATTGCCAGGCTCATCATGATGCTTTTGAATGGACTGTAGGGAGCCATCAGTGCTCCAGCAAGATGCCTCTAGAGTCATGCATTGGTCATCAGAACACAGGTTCTGAGTGGCCCCAAGCAAATGGATGCTTGTTGGGTGGTTCCTTTTCCTGTTACACCCAACTTCAACTTCAAAGTGCTGGGAATTTCAGGTGTCGGGTATTGGACTTTGGTTTCTTGAAATAATTTCTGTATTTTTTTTTACACTTTTGTAACCATATGAAGTATTATTTTAAACTAGATTAGCATGACTGATGCACAATCCACCTGCTGTAGCATTCACTTACAGGAATATGAGATTTCTTACCACACGTAATCCAACCAATGCAGCCTTGTACAGATTTAGAGCTGCTATGGAATTATCACGATAGCATGAGTGTGTGAAGCAGCTTACAGCATGGCTCTTGTTGAGAAAGAAGGCCTTTGGTGATTCAGAGCCGTCACCGTCCAACCAGATTGTGGAAGACCAGCTAAGTCTTGTAAACATGGAATTTTGGGGGGAGCCTGGTTGAATGGCTGTACCTTGTGCTGCAGGTCTTGGGAGGACTCCAGTGCTTATTGCCTTAGAATTAATTTAAAGTGCGATGGAAAATGAAAATGTGCTACAGCTTGTAAGACAAAAGTGGCATGGAGGTTACAACACCAAGCAACTTTTGGACTCAGAGAAATATTGTTCTTAAAATGCGCCTGCATTTCAGAGACTCCAGTGGAAAACAAGCTTTCAATAAGATATGGCTGTTTGAGGCTGTTTCCTTGAGAGAGGACCAAATTTACTGCACATATTAGTCAACAATATACACTTAACAAATGAGTCTACTAATGCTTCCATGGGAATATAAAAGCTACAAGCTTGACAGACGTGAAACCTCCGTGTGCATATGACTATCACATGCAAGATATGTAAGAAATTTAGTGGGATTGGCTGCCAAGACACAGCACAGTACTTGTCTATTTTTAGTAATACAGAATTAAAATTCTAAAAAAATATAAATAGCATTCCAGACCTTATGTGGTTTATTCCTTCAGTCATTCAAACATTGAAAAATATTTCAAACATAGATAGGTATTTTCCTGCTCTTTGGTGTTTGCCTCCCTGAAAATGCGCTGGTGTACATCAAGTTTACAGCAGCTGCTGCCGTGAGATTTTAAGTTTCACAGTGATTAACACATTTCTGTAAATCTCATTTTATGCTGTTTTGAAACCTATTTTGAGAAGCCAGCTTTGGTAGAAGCTCAGATGAGATCCATTTGTGCTGTGTCTGCTTAATGTCTTCTGATAAAAATACCTTACCACAGATGTTTATGTTTGGCCTACCAGTTAAAGGAGGAGAGTTGAAGACAGAATGGGAGAGACTCTGAAGTAAAATATTGTGTAGGGCATACGGTTTTTAATTTAGTAAGCATTTTGTATGTGTGTATGTGAATATGTGTGTGTGTGTGTGTGTGTGTATGCGCGCATGCGCGCCAGATGTTAATCTCAAATGGCATGTGGCTTCCTCAGTTGCTCTCTTCTTTGGTGTTTTGAAATAGGGTCTTCCAACCTTTACCTGGTGCTTGCCCACTGAGCTGGGCTGCTTGGTCAGTGAGCCCTGCGGGGAACACCTCTCTCTGCTTCCCCGGTGCTGGGATTACAAGTGCATCTCACCCCACCACTCGCAGCTTTTTAATTTTTTTAATTTTTTATTTTATTTTTATTATTTTTTTTATAGGCTCTGGGGATTGAACTCAGGTCCTCAAGCTTGCATGGCAGGCACATTACCTACTGAGTCATTTCCCCAGCCCCTAGTATTTTATAAAAGGTAGAGGTGTGTTTTCTTGGTAGCTAAATCAATGTTTAATTATCCAATTTATGAGACTTCTGATTTTTTTTTTGCCAAACATTAGAAATTGCTTACTACTTGTACTTTGGTTTAAAGTGTGCTATTTTCCTCTGTTTTCCCAACCAAAACAGGGGTGAGTTTATACTAGTCACTTGGACATTTAATATTTTATGGTTTTTTTGTTTTTGTTTTTGTTTTTTCAAGATAGAGTTTCTCTGTATCCTTGGCTGTTCTAGAAATCACTTTGTAGACCAGGCTGGCCTCAAACTCACAGAGATCTGCCTGCCTCTGCTTCTCAAATTCTGGGATTAAAGGTGTGTGCCATCACTACCCAGCAATGTTTTATGTTTTTAAAATTATGTGAGTTAAAATTAGGGCTCTTGATAATTATTTTATTATGAAATTGATGAAATGATTCTATATTTGAATGTTAAGACAATCATATTTTCACTGCAAGGAAGAGTGGTTTGAATTCTGTGGCAGAAATAACTGAGGGTGTTTGCCATCACCAGGTACTATATGAGCTTAAACATCTTAATAAATAATGAATTGCAAGAGAGACTTCCAAGATGCTATAATAGAACTAATGCATTATTAAGAAAATCACAGAGTTTCAGAGTGTTGAATTCCCCATAAGTTATAACAATTCTAAACTTCATGTACCTATTAATAACACTGGGCCAAAATATATAAAGTAAATATGGACAAGGAAAAATTCAAGTTTCCCAGAGCTCTAACTATTTATTTTTCAGATACAGGTCGAGTAGATAAAACATCAGTGATATATAGTATTGAATAAAATAAAAGTCCCCAAAACAAAGAGTATTGCATCCAACCATGTTGATGTACATATTCTTTTTGAGAGGATGTGAACTGTTTTCTTAAATTTGACCATAGCACTTGACAAAAAAATTCCCCAGCAAATTTAAATATATTTCAATAAGTCATAACAAATTCTGAGTGTAATTCAGTGATATTAGGAATACATTCGGAATTTTGAAAATCTATGTTTAGAGCTTTCTACTTCTCTACATGGGATGTATAGACAATGAAACCCTAAGACACTACCTACAATTAAGGAAATATGAAGACATTTCAAAAGCCATATATTAAGAGATATGTGAGAGGCCCTCTACACGGCGAGACAGTTGTGTAGCTTGATCTGTTTGGGAGGGGGCCCTGGCAGTAGGATCAGAATCCATCCCTGGTGCATGAGCAGGCTTTTTGGAGCCCACTACCTATGATGGGACACCTTGCGCAGCCTTGAGGCAGGGGGAAAAGCTTGGACTTGCCTCTACTGGATGTGCCTCCCCATGAGAGGCCTTGCCTTCTTGTGGGGGGAGTGGGGGGTGGATTGGGAGGGGGAGGCTGGGGTGGGAGGAGGGAAGAGGGGGATCTTTGATTGGTATGTAAAAATGAATGAAAAATTTTCTTAATAAAACAAAAAAGAAAAAAGAGATATATGAGAACTATGAGAGGAATATGGACTAGCTGTATAGGGATCCCGTGGGGGGAGTTTTTTTGACATAAGTGGCCATTTTCTTCTCTGGGTGCGCTTACTGATTCTGGGCATGGAGTAGAAAGGATTAGGCTGGGTCCAGGTAGATGGTTTCTCCTGTGGAAATGAGAAATCCAACAAGGCTATTGGTGCTCATGTGGGGCTGATGCAATAGGTCGGCAAATTGGAAATCTTAGCAAGTTTCTTCTATTGTTTGCAATTGTATTCCTCAGGACACAGGCGTTAGATATGAGCTTGTAATTAGAGATTTACTCGTGAGTCTTCACGAGGACTTACTGCTTTATTCTCATCTAGAAATGCACAGTGTTAGTTTTTACATTGAGGTCTACACTCTGGGGATATTGGCGGCTTAGTACTAGCCCCAAGGAAGCTGATGCTGGAAGAATAAGACCTGAACAAGGGGTGATAGATTCATGACTCTGCTAAATACTCTTCATGGAGCTTAATAGTTTACCCGGCTTGCACTGAGAGACAGTCAAATAGCTCATTATATGCAGTGGGAATCCTGGCTGAGGTGGCAATGTGGGTAGGTCTCAAAGAATGATGTATACAGTGAAAGGAGATGGGAAGCTGATAGTCCAAACAGGTCACAGCAGGGGCTCCAAGTCCGTCTTAACTGTTTGCCATGCAGGGTGTGTACTCATGAAAATGGGGGAGGTAGGGAATCCACCAGCTCTGATTGGACCAAGAGGAGAGTGTCTCCTCTCAGAGCCTGAGAGAGTCCCGTCTCTAGGACCCAGGACCCAGGACACTACCATGCCCCTCTTTCCCTACCAATCGTTGCTCCAGGTGCAGACCAGCAGGGAAGACTCCTGTGGGCAGGCATTGCCACCAATACCCCCCATTGGCCTGAACCCTACAATCTACAAGACCCACTTCCTGCCCCAAACCCACCTATCCCCCTGATACCTCAGCGGCTCTCTGAGACACAGACTCCATCAGCTCTGATTGGACCAGAGAGTGGCCCCCTGAGACACAGACACAGCCATTACAGAGTAGACCAAGAGCAGCTCCCTAGACACAGACACCCCTTGCACCTATTAGAGGAAGAGATGGGTAGACGCTAATGCAAACATACTTACAACATAAACAGCAATATGGCACCACCAGAACCTAGCGGTTCTACAACAGCAGGACCTGAACATCACAACGTAGAAGAAACAGAAGAAAGTGACCTTAAAGATAACTTTATGAAGATGATAGAGGTCTTTAAAGATGAAATGAAAAAAATCCCTTAAAGAAATTGAGGAAAAGATAAAGAAAAAATTGGAAGAAATCAATAAATCCCTTTAATAAAGCAGCATTATTCATAATAGCCAGGACCTGGAAACAACCTACATGCCCCTCAGCTGAAGAATGGATAAAGAAAATGTGGTACATACACACAATGGAGTATTACTCAGTAGTAAAAAACATAAAATTTGCAGGCAAATGGATGGAATTAGAAAATATCATCCTGAATGAGGTAACCCAGACTCAGAAGGACAAACATGGTATGTACTCACTCATAAGTGGATACTAAATGAAAGGCAAAAGATAACCAGACTGCCACCCACAGCTCCAGAGAAGCTAGGTAACCAGGAGGACCCTAAGAGGGACACATGGAATACCCTGGGAAGGGGAAATAGATGAGATCTCCTAAGTAAACTGGAGGTGGGGGGAACCATGGAGAGTAGGGAATGGGGGATGGGAGCATGGGGGAATGGGATGGTTGAGCTGGAACAGAGGCGGAATGAGAGAGCAATGAGGGAGATATCTTGATAGAAGGAGACATCATGGGGATAGGAGAAACCTGGTTCGATGGAAGTTTCCAGGAATCCACAAGGATGACCCCATCTTAGACTACTAGCAGAGGTGGAGGGGGTGCCTGAGCTGGCCTACCCCAGTGATCAGATTGGTGAATGCCAATTCAGTAACTGATGGAAACAGATGCAGAGAGCCATAGCCAAGCACCAGGCCAAGCTCCGGAAGTCCAATCGAAGAGAGGAAAGAGGAATTCTATGAGCAAGGGGCATCACGACCATGATGGGGAAACTTACAAATACAACCAAACCAAGCTAGTGAGAACTCATGAACTTTGGATCAACAGCCGTGGAGCCTGCATGGGACTGGACTAGGCCCTCTGCATGCGCAAGATAGTTGTGCAGCTTGGTCTGTTTGAGGGGCCCCTGACAATGGGAATAGGATCCATCCCTGGTGCATGAACTGGTTTGTTGGAGCCCATTGTCTATGGTGGGTCACCTTGCACAGCCTTGATGCAGGGGGAGGGGCTTGGACCTACCTTAGCAGAATGCACCTGGGCTTTGCTGACTCACCATGGGAGGCCATACCTTTTTGGAGGAGTAGATGTGGGGTGGGCTGGGGAGGAAGGCTGGAGAGGGGAGCAAGAGGAGGGAGGGATCTGTGGTTGGTACGTGGAATGAATAAAAAATTTCTTAATTAAAAAAAAAAGAAAAGAAAAGGAAAATGGGAGAGGTAAAGGTTTTCACTAAACTGACCTCAGAAACACCCAGGACAGACTGACATCATCTCTACAAGAAAGCTGCTTTGAATTGCTCGATTACTTCAGTGTGAAGGACGGAAGGGAGAGTGTTTTCCAGAGCCTGGAACATTAAATCAAGTCTTCCTTAGAAATTAAATCAACACATTCCCATGGTGTTCACTCTCTTTGCTTCTCCTTTTCCTCATTCTTTGGCATGCTGACCCTTCCCACCCTATTTCTCTATTTTTCCCTTTTGTAATGACAAAATAGAATGTACAATACTCAACAGCCCAAAGGGCAGTGACCTTTCTTGATGAGCCTCTAGCCACTCAGCCCACACACCCTACTGAGTCTTGAAGGTAATGAATTCTGAGATGGATTAACTCCCTGATGGGTGGAGCACATTTTCTAGCTGGTGGCTTTGCTTCCCTTTCTTGAGTGCCTATGACTTAACCCATCCTTTACTTTTGGGGCAGATTACAAACACAGCTCTCCTCTTGTGTCTTCATGGGAAGTACCCTTTCTTCTTGGAGCACTATGACTTTTGTATAAACATTTTCCATGGCCCACAACACTTCCTCTCTTATGAAAAAGGACTTGTGTCCAATCTAGACCTTGAGATCTACAATGGTGGGATTCTAGGCAGAATTTCCCACAAGGTTTGGTTAATAGTTAGCAATTAACAGTAAGAGAAACATTTGGAAAGGAATTCAGGAAAGGGTTATAGGAAAGTGAGCTCCCAGGGCCTTCAGGAACAAAGCTGTCATCCACTGCATGCCTTAGCATCTCCCCAAAACACACAAAGGAAAGTAAATGACAAACAAAAATAACCACAATGACAAGGCTGGCCATTTTGGAACCGATTTATATTGTATTTCTTCATCCAGCCCAAACAAGCCCCAGGGAGTACATCAGACCTTCTGAACATTCATAGCTTCCTTAGGCCAACTGTAGGTGTCTAGTGTGAAGGAGTCATAGTCTGGAGTGTAGATCAGAGATCTTACAAAAGCCTCCTTGTCCTTGGGCTCTGGATAGTAGGAGGCCAGGTTGTGTTTATACGCATAGTTGAGGACCTAGGAAAAACATGTTTGAATGAGAATCTAGATCTACGAAAAAAATCTGCCTTAAAAGCCCCTTACTTGGCAGCCAGGGGCAAAGGAACATCCCTTAAAGGACCAGTCATGCTCCTCTTAACACCACCGGAAGGGGAGGATTAAAACTTTCTTCATAGATAGTACTTGCTTCTTTTCCCAAGGGGCTAGTAGTCCCCCTCTCCCAGAGCTCTGGAGATGGATTCATACCCAGTGCCTGGACCAAGGTCAAAGAGGCCCAGCCTATTATGTCTACTTCTAATTCCCTGTGGGTGTCCAGCCAATGACAGACTTGATGAGTACTTCAGCTTACTGCTTGCTAAGCAAGGTAATGATAACCTTCTTCTAGAGTGATAGGAATATAATGAGTAACAGTCACCCAGAACCCATTCCCATGTAAGTTCATATGGTTGAATTGGATGACCATCTTGTGAACAAATCGCCCCCAGTGAAGGAAGTGGACTGGGTGAGCTGGACTGGGACCTGGATTGTTGGACTTCATAGTTGCTTCTTAAGGGCACCTGCTCTGGATAACTCATGGGAACTATGTATTGCTGTGCAGTGCACTTTCTGAAATTATTTGTTATTCTTACAGAAAAAATGCACTAATGGAAAGGATATCATGTACTTATTATCCAGCTTGGATAATTGTTGTTTGAAATTGGTCTTTATTGCATTACGTTTTCTTTGAAAACCCATTATCTTTGCATAATCTCATAGTCTGGAATATTCTGTGAACCTGATCACCTCATCACCCCTTAAAGAGAGAAAGGGGAAAAGTAAGTATCTACTTTGGCCAGCAGGAGCTTTTAACCTCCAGAGTTTTGGGAGGGAGGAACTACTGGCCTCTATAGAAAAGCAGCCAAGGTTGAGGGAAATGAAACTACTGGGCCATAATTACTCCTCTGCTGATTGCTAGAGTAGGGACTCCAAACCCTGAATCCTTTCCATGATGCTGTGCAAGCTGACCTTTCCCATAAATGAATGATTATGATTCATTAAAAAAAATTCCACCCACATTCTGGTTCACAAGACTGTGGCCTCTAATGACCTTCCTTCCTGATGTTTGTTGGGGAATGTGGGCGCTTTCCTAGAATTGGCCTGGGTGGGTGTTTGGGGTGGGACTCAGGCTGTTGAGCAGGCAAGAGCTTGTCACCCAGTCTGTGGGTTGCATGCAGCAAGGCTCAAGGAGCTCAGGTTTCCATGGTTACCTAGCCCTCCTGAAGTCATAGGAAGAGGTGGAGCCTTACTATGCATATTAGAGGGTACAAGTAGGATGCCCCTTACTTTGACTGCAATTCTCAGAGACACATCTCGGATGGTGCTGAGTGGTGGGTACAGTCTCCCCTGGGACAGGTGCTGCTCAGAGACTTCTTGGGCAATACGCTAGAGAGAGGGGAGAGAGAGAGAGAGAGAGAGAGAGAGAGAGAGAGAGAGAGAGAGAGATATTTTTTTCTTTACAGAACAAATCCATCCCGTTATCCCAAATCTTATCCAGGTACTACCACCTGTGCCATGCATAGCCCTAAGGAAGCTTAATGTTTAGGCTTAAACAAAACTCATTCTTTCTGTACTAAGCCTGGCTGAAGTTTAAAACAGCACGAGGTTCCATGAATTCTAGAAGGAAATCACCAAGACCAACATGAATAAACTTGTGACCGGCAAACAAAGACTCCGTCCTCTGGTTGCTCACAGCCTGTTACACAGGAGTCTCTGGGCCCCTCACTTACTTCTTGGGTCCTAGCCCTCCCCCTACATCCTTGGTATCATTCTGGGTGGCCATCTAAGCAAAAACATTTCTCTGTTCATGGTTCCATGAGCTTTCCTTTCCAGCCTTGTTTCTGGTCTGATGCCAGGGTTGGGGGTGAGTGGGTAGGAGATAAGAGGGGATGAATCCAGGGGTCATTGGGCTTAAAGACCTGGTGTTGATCCACCAACCCTATTAGCATTCTGGGAAGAAAAACAGCAGTACCTCTGCCGTCAGGAGGAAGATTTCATCTGGGATGTGTCGGATCCCACCAGCGATGACACCCAGTGCTACCCCAGGAAACACATAGGCATTGTTGCCCTGTCCAGGAATGAATGTCCTGCCATCTTCCAGAGTCACACTCTTAAAAGGACTTCCACTGGCAAAGATTGCTCGGCCCTGGAGGTAGGAAGAAAAGCAGAGTTGGAGCTTGGGGACAAGTTTGGGGCAGTTATGGTAGTCTATTCTTATCTCTTAAACGTTGGGCCCATCTTCACCCTCCCCTAAGTGTCCAGAATAGTGAGAACTTGGTAAATACTCTAAAAACAGTTCATTTATTTGACCAGAAGGCTAAGCCTTGCCTCCCTGAGTTACTGACATTGAAGGTCATGGTGCCTCTTCCCCAACATCTGGGAGGGACAACACAAGGTAGTTGCCTAGAGAGTATAGAAGCCATGGGTTCTGGACAAAGCTCTGTCGTTTGGGGGAACCTTGAGTAGTCCAGTATCATGGGAAGAGCTTTGGTTTTGGAGTTATATCTAGGTTGTAGGGCTAGCTCTATTCTCTATTAGCTTGATGATCTTGGGAAAGTTGACTCATCTTTCTAAACCACAGCTTGCTCATGATGATGGAGCACTGTTTGTCACCCTTATAGGGTTGCTGGTAGTAACTGCTACTACTTTCTCTCAGCTGGTGGGAGGAAGGACTCCCCGCTGACCTCGGTGACCCGGTAGCACTTCTCAGCTGTGCACTCAGCCTTGCTGGTGGGGTTGCTCAGGGCAAAGATGATAGGGCGCTCATGGAAGGAGGCCATGTCCCTCAGAATCTGCTCCGTGAAGGCTCCTGCGATGGCAGCGACACCTACAGGGAAAAGGGTGGTAGTAGGCAATGCCTACTCTGTATAAACATCCCATTTCTCTCCTTCTGGTGAGGGAACTAGGTACCCTGTGACAGACTTGGGAATCTTGGGGAGAGAATCTCCTATAGGGGCTGCGGGTGCAGAAAGGAAAAGAGTCCTGTTGCTTGAGCTAGCTAAGACCTCTTGTTCATTCCAGGGAGACCACTGGTCCATTTCAGGTCTCTGATCTGGAAAGTGCACCTTGAAGGCATTCCTGAATGTTGTTGTTGAGAGCAGAGTGTTCCTCAAGTACAGGAACAGGTGCCAGGGCTCCAGTTTTGGTGTGGAAGGAGTGTTCATTTCCATGCTAGAGAGCAACACTGTGCTTTCCTACTGTATTATAAATATCATTCTGTGTCAACAAGGCCCAACTCTGGTCCCTCATTTTTATGATTTCTGTACAGAAATCACTCAATAAAAGTTTATGATATTGAACCAGACATGGAATAGGGAAACAGCTGTGCTTCCATAGGTTGTTTATAACTCTTCACTGAGTCTCAGACTATCCATCTGCAAGTCAAGAGGGTTAGCTGGGCTTTGTGGTAGGGCCCCTTCTTCTCCCTACCTATAATTGCTGTGGGCTTCACCAGCCTCACAACCTCTTCCAGGGAGTTGACTTCAGGATGGTCTTGGGCAAACATCTCCTTTTCATGGTTCAGGTGGCTCCTACCCTGTAGGAAAAGAAGGAAGATGGAGTAGCTGTGGTGTTGAGGGAACTATTGAGCAGGGCCTTGGTGTATTAAGATTCTCACAGAGCCTCATGTTTTGATCTGAGCCTTCAGAATAGTGAGGCCCAGACCCTTTATCAAATTTCCCAGTAGAATTTAAGGGAGACCCTAGGGGAATGTATACACATGTTTCTTTTTTCTTTTTTTAAATATATGTTTATTTTAATTGTGTGGGTATTTTGCCTTCTGTATTTGTGCTCCACAGGCACGCAGTGTCTGTGGAGGCTAATGAGGGCATCGGACCCTATGTAACTGAAGTTACAAACAGTTGTTAGCCACCATGTGTGTGTGCTGGGAATCAAATCAAATCTAGGTCCCCTGAAAGAGCAAACAAGTGTTTTTAACCTCTGAGCCATCTCCCGAGCCTCACAAAAGAAGAATCAATAAATCATCTTTTATTTTTATTTTATTTTTAGCTGTTGGGGGTCATGGATAACTGAGCCAGGATAGAAAGACTGCTAGGAAATTCCTTAGCCTCACTGAACCCCCTGGTCCCAAGAAGTGCAGTCTACAGGTTTGCAGAAGGACAGGGCCTTGAGACTTTCAGTGCCTGAGAGCTAATGTGAGTGGATTTAATAGGATCCACTAGTCTTCCTGTGAGCCTCAGTAAGATGGAGGATAGGTTGGTCATGCCAGCTGCACCCGAGAAGCTCCAGATTTCTTTCCATCTCTTCCCACAGAAGCCTAGGGGTGACAGGCTGCCGCAAGTGCTGGGAAATGAGTTCAGTCATTTCTGACAGCTCCAGCTGGCCTTGGAGTGCCAGAGGGATGAGGCCAAGCCTACAGCTCCTCGATGAGAAAGTCGGCTCAATAGGGTGAACAAAATGACACTGGAAAACGCGCCAGTGAATGAAAGGAGTCACCAGTGTCTGAACGATGGGGGGATGGGAGGATGTATCGCCAGGCCCACATCCCTTTCAACAGTGGTCTGGCTGTGCAAAGTTGTAGAAAAGAGTGAGTCTGGGTCTTTTGGAGGACTATGATTCAATATAGCTGAGATAAACTCAAGGCAGGAAGTGGTAGGAGAAAAAGCTGGAAGGGGTATTCAGGTATACATACTGCACACACACCCCTACCCCCCACAATACACACACACACACACACACACACACACACACACACACACACACACACACACACACACACACACACACCATCAGAACTTTTGGACAACAGCAATTAAAGCTTTTTACTTCCCATCCTCTCTAAGCATTCTGTCTCTTGGAAAACACTTCCTTCCTTCCTTCCTTCCTTCCTTCCTTCCTTCCTTCCTTCCTTCCTTCCTTCCTTCCTTCCTTCCTTTCTCTCTCTCTCTTTCTCTCTCTCCCTCCGTCCCTCCCTCCCTCCCCCCCTTCCTTCCTTCCTTCCTTCCTTCCTTTCGTTCTTTCTTTTTCTTTTCTTCCTCCTCCTCCTCTTCTTCCGAGACATGGTTTCTCTGTGTAGCCCTGACTGTCCTGGAACTTGCTCTGTAGACCAGGCTGGCCTCACTCAGACATCCGCCTGTCTCTGCCTCCCCATGCTGGGATTAAAAGCATGCACCACCATGCCTGGATGAAAAACTCTTTCAGTTTAGTTCTTGGCAGCTCTAGGTGCCGGGAGACCTCTAGTTTTTCAGACCTGAACAGTACCTTGACAATCAGACCCCTGGAGTCCACCATCCAGATCTTCTTTACGGCTTCTGCCTTAGGTACACCTTCCTTTTCCAGGGCCATGACAAGGAGGTGGGCAATGCCCATGGCAGCCTGCAGAGTGGCATAGGGTGATATTTAAACTCAAGGCACATGGTTATTCAGCACATACCAGATGTTTCACCAAAATGAGCCCTTCTTCTTTTCCTTAGCCCTAGAAATCCTAGGAAGCCCAGTTAAATCCTTACTTTGAGAAACTCAACCATTGAGACTCAAAAAAAATGCAATGATCAGAATATACTCATGCTGCATCCTTTTGTGGAATCCCAGACCACCTCTCGCCAAGAATACTACCCCACCCATTCTTACTCTTCTCAGAACAACTAACTTCCTCCTGATGGTACTTACCTCACCTGCACCCTGGAAAACAAACACGTGATTGGAGAGCCTGTTCTTGGTGATTCTCAGAGCAGCCAGGATCCCTGCCACAGCTACAGAGGCTGTGCCTGCAACAGAGTGGATCGTATCAACCTGTGGCTTCTAGCCCTCAATCCCCAAATAAGGCTTGACAGAGTTCCCAACATCGAGGACCTGAGGGAGAAGAAGCAACTTTTCTTAACTAGTAAAGAAATCCTACCTCTGCCAGGTGGTGGTGGTGCACACCCTTGATCTCAGCACTCAGGAGACAGAGGTAGGTGGCTTTCTGAGTTCAAGGCCAGCCAGAGTGAGTTCCAGGACAACCAGAGCTACATAGAGAAACCCTGTCTTAAAAACCAATGAATGAATGAATGAATGAATGAACGAACGAACCAACTAACCAACCAACCAACCAACCAACCAA